>JAOTQK010000002.1:22524501-22540602 GCA_025642025.1 Rhododendron ferrugineum
CTAGATATAAATGCATACATTGAACCTACTAACATGTGTTTAATGCATCTAGATGAATATTAATGCAAGCACTAAATAAATAATGACCCTTTAACTACCAAACTACTATGGATGATCCTTGATTTTCCAATCCTTGAACGAACCATGCAACTCTTGATAAGAGTCTCGGCAACTAACAAAATACCCTCATCTAGCAATTTATTAGTTTTTTTCGTCCCCATCATTCTCCCTTGGTTAGAGAAAACTTGACCTCGAGTTTTGTAGTGTCTCAGTATGAAAATTGAGGAGTGTTCGAGTTTCAACCATTCAATTCGATCCTTCTTGAACAACAAAGGGAAGACCCAAGATGCCAAACTTTTCATCTGCCCATTGGCTCCATCGAACTTATGTGGGATAACAAACTCAATGTGAACATTTTTCATTCCCGAAAAAGCATAGACTGCAAAAGTATTATTGACTCTTATGACTTCCTTCAGCAGCAAATGTTCGCCACTATGCTCGTTCATGCCTTCTTTGACTGCAATATCAAATTCTGCCTTTGTTTGTTGAATGCCCTCATGAACGGCAGTATGCTCATAGTCGATTTGCGTAACTTCTTCAAGTACATGATCAACTTTATAAGCTTCATAAGCTCCTCCTAGAAGAGCAACTGTCAATTTCTCTAGTAATGCTTTTATCTCCCGCACATCACTTTTTATAGTTGCAATATCTTCCCGAGTAGCCTGAAGCACCTTGGAAAGAGCGTCAACCTTAGAATTAAGTTTGCTATTTGTCACCATTGTAAATAGATCAACTTTGAAGATGCAGGAGCAGAAGCTCTGATACCAAACTGATGTAGGACGGATTTAGAACCCTTAAGAGTATTGCTGCCTACAATTGGAATTGTTGTGGTTTTGGGTGGGAAAATGAGAATATTATTTGGATAAATGCACTTAGAAGAAGAAAGGGAAGAATGAGAAGAAGAAGAGTGTGCGCAAAGAAGAAAGAGAGATAGATGTGCTTCACCCTCGCAAGGGTTAGGCGGTTTCTGCAAGGAAGGACCACAGTCCAAACCCCAATTACAATGGCCTCAGCCTTGTAAACTCAATTCATTAATCAACTCTGTTCCAAAAGAAAGATTACATCTCAATTTATAATCCATGGGAAAGACTCTTCGAATTCCTAGAACTCTAAATGAAATGAACCTAATTAATGAATACATTCAAAAAGATGTGTGAATGAACCTAGATATAAATGCATACATTGAACCTACTAACATGTGTTTAATGCATCTAGATGAATATTAATGCAAGCACTAAATTAATAATGACCCTTTAACTACCAAACTACTATGGATGATCCTTGATCTACCAATCCTTGTACGAACCATGCAACTCTTGATTAGAGTCTCGGCAACTAACAAAATACCCTCATCTAGCAATTTATTAGTTTTTTTCGTCCCCATCAGTATGTCAATGTCCTGAAGTGTAAATGTTAAAATATTGTTGCCTTTATTGTTAAAATCCAAACAACAGTAGAAATAACTGATGTTAGCACAAATCATTGAAGCTGTATAAGTACTTCTCTAAGGGAAAATAATGCAGGCAATACAAAGATGAAGATTACAGAAAACCAGTGAACGTTACTCCTAGTAGAATGCGGAATCATTCAAGTCCAATATATTAGCACAATGGATACCTCTCCATCTGATCCCACATTCTACAAGCTACCCCTCGACGTTGTGTTTTCGTCAGTTGAATCAATAGCAGCACCCTCATGTTTCGGCATGTCATCAGTGTCAATTATCTTCCCATCATTTGGCACAAGGCAAGGGATCCCATTCACAATCTATCAAACGAATAAGAAGTATAAAAATTTGCAGCATATGATAAGAAAGCCATAGATACTAAGGTGGAGTCTCATGTGAGCTAGGTTCTACTTCCCAGTCAGCATCCTATTTACGATAGACTACCCACATTTTACATTTTGGAATGACGGGAATTCATAGAATTGTTATTCCATACTCAGGTTCTGAATTGTCAGAATGAAAAGGGAATCCAAGTCATCCTGAAATCCTTCAAAGAATGGATGGATTTCAAGAGAATTGAAGTTATTCAACCCAGATTATCTACCTTTTCTAAGTTTACTACTACTATCTAACAAGTAACATCTTTTGTCCCTTTGGGGACATCCAATAAAATTGGAATGACACAGAGAAGATTAGCATAGCCTGCACAAGGATGACACGCACAAATCAAGAAATGGTCCAAAAATTTTAATTACCCAAAAACATCTTTTTTCTGGTTTAGCGGTAAGGCTTGTCCCGCCAACTTACACACACCTGGACTAATCACCTCCCGGTCTAGTCAAAGGCAAGCCATCCGCTCCGGGCTAAAGAATTCATAAGAGTCTCTCTCGCAGCTTGGCCCAAATGACAAGTAATATCGTTGAAGAAAATGTATGGGGACATCATGGACTTCAAAAGTAATCATTATCTCTCTTGTTCATCACATTCAAATAGAGAAAGGAAATCCTAGCTGGGATTTCCATTGAATTTTTTCAAAATTCTTATCAAATTTCAGAAAATCGATTGGTCTGAATAACCAAGCATAGGCATGGCAACGATCTTCAGCTAACTGAAGCTAACCCACTAACAAAAGCGTTTCAATTGCGAATTATCTACCACTGGAAGTAAAAATCGTTGACCAAAAAAACAGAATCAAGATCGAAATCATCAGAGATTCAGAATTACGAGAGTTCAAGAACGAAACCTCACCGGAAAAGAAACGCCCGTGGCGTCGCTGATCAGAGAATTCGATTGCTCACATATCCTGTCCAAGAAAGCAAAAGAACCAGGCAAATTCTAAGGCACTGCTTGGAAATGCATATGTTTTAATTTAGTTACAGCCCCTTTGAATTGAATGATTTGGTAAGAAAAGAAAGGAAAATAAAATAAAATAAAGGATTAGAGTTTCTTACCAAATCACTCGACGCAAATGAGTAATTGGGTTAGAAATGTAAGAAAAAAGGATACTTTTTTTTTATTATTTAAAATTCCAAATCCACTGCTAGGGTTTAAGAAGAACCAACGACAGAAAAGAGAGAGGGTTTATTCGGCAAATAGAGCTAACCTCAGGGGCTGTTTAGAGAGCGGACAAACCAGTATTTCTGAGAGGGTTTTGCTGATTACCAGCGCTCCATCTCTGAGCAGCACTCTACTCACTTTCACCATTCTTGACTCTCTTTTCTAGGGTTTTAAATTCATACCGATTTATGTACATATATTGATACACTAGACGCCTACCCTTTGCAAATAGTGTTGATGCAAAAAAATGAAAATACAAAAAAAAAATCTTAGATTGTACTAATTAATATCTGAATTCTGATGAAATTTAGCGTACTCCTCCTGTTCAAAAAATAATACTCCAGTAGTAAGTAATTCTTTTCTTGGTAGGTTTTTAGGGTGTTAAAAGATAGATAGAGAATTAAGGAAACCAAAAAAGAGGGTGTTTTGTTTCAACTCGCGCGGTCGGGCTCCTATCATTGTTTGGGTGCTTACGGTTTCATGTTCTATTTGGCTCCCTAATGGGTTATAATGGTAAAAGTATCTCCAACAAAAGATGTTAAATTGGACTCACAACGTTCATGGAATGATGGAAAATACTCAAAAGTATTTGAGTTTGAGTTGGTGTCGTTGACTGACCATTTAGTTTGGTCTTCAACATATTGTTTTTTTTTAGTTTTAACCATATATAAAACAAACACCAACTATTACATAAGCGTACTTAGCAAAATTAAAAGGGAAAAAAAAAAAAACTACTCCTATTACATAAGTGGCTCCGAGCAAGGTTGTGTGCATCCTTCACAACCTGCCGAGCGGCTTTAGTTACACTGAGAATTAGAGAATACGTCGTTTATATTAATGATTGTCTCGAATGAAACCAATATGAAAGCCATAGCTGCTTGTAGGTGAAATAGGAAAACTGATTATTGTTTTGATGCTATTTCTGCCTATATAAGTGTTAAGGATGAATAACTCAGAATCAGAAAAATCGAAAAGACAGAAAAGAAAGAAATTTTAGAAGAGATACTTTGAGTAAAATCTGTTAGGTCTGGAAGATCTATTTTGTAACTTGATAGTTGCTAGACAAACCATACATATTTTATGCATATTTGTGTTTGGTGTTTCTTTTTACTTTCTGCAATCTGTTAAAATTGCTCATCTTCGATAACAATTACTCCCTCCGTCCTTTTTTTAGAGTCCAGTATTCCATTTTAGGTTGTCCCTTAATAAGTGTCCATTTTGTAAAGTTAATGGGTAAAAGTTGGTGTATTTTCTATTTTGCCCCTAAAAGTGGATTCTATTTTGAAAAGTTAGTGAGTAAAAGTGTAATGATGATGTCTCCATAGAGGGTAAATAGGAAAAGTAGAGGTAAAAGTTGATGTGAAAGGTATAATGATGATGTCTTTTAATAAGTTGGAGTTACGAAGCAGGCCACTTAAAAAGAGACGGAGGGAGTATCTGTTTCTCATGAAAAACACAAAGGTGGCGAGCATGTATATCTTGGCATAGATTAACAAACTGAACGTAGAGTTCTTAAAAAACGTAGCGCCAATTGGCTCCATCGCTAACCATCACCAACATCAAGGATACATTAGATCTAAAAACATTGGCTCCGTCACTGACCATCACCAACATCAAGGATACATTGGATCTAAAAACATCAAGGATATGGTTTTCCTGCTACAACAGGAAGAAAGCTGTTCCAAGTTTTAACCTGTTCCAGCACTGGGACTTTAAATCTATGATCCCAACAGAACATGCATCGAAGTGCAATGAAAACTGAATAAACAGAAGAAATTGTCAATTCCCCGGCCTTAACAGGAAAGGGACAGCCTCGACGTTGATCATGTTAACTGACTAGAATACACCAATGCTTTTGAGAAGGTTGAGGCCATTGGGGTGGAGCATGAGCTAATAATCAAACATGCAAAAATGAGGCAATATAGAAGTAATCGAAAATTATGAACCTGAATAAAACTGAATTTTGTCGGGGTTTTGATTTCAACAAAAGCTGAAAGAACAGGCATGGATATCAAAATCCGGAAAAATAACTTGCCATGAAATAAATAGATGAACTTCCTCTTCACTTTTCCCACAGATTCTTCATTTTTCTGATTTACTGCATTAAGTGCAGGTCACGTGATTCACAGAAGCGTTCATTTTTTGCTTTAAGACTCGAATCTCAAATCAGGACTCAAGTTTTTAAAGGAAGTACCCAAATTGGAATTGTTCCTATGGCTAAACAAGGAGTGCAGCATATTAGTTATCAGGAGTCTTGCAATTGCTAACTAATGCTTTATAACGGCACAACTCAAGAACCCAGCTGGCCCAGCTCATCGGCAAAGCTGATGCAGGGACACAACCCCCTTAGCTATATAGGAAAGAACTGCAGCCTCAGTCGGGTTTCGCATTTTTCCAGTTTAACCAACAACCAGAGTGATAGTAAACAGAAATGAAAATAACCAAATCAAAACAAATTGAGGGTAAATGCTAGGATTGGGAAGTCTCATGAAACAAGCAAGTAGGCACAGGAGGTTTAAGAAACAAGAAAAATCACTCCTTTTTAGTACCCAAAGCCACCATCTTCCAACTCTCCACCGATAGATCAGAAGAAAAACAAAATCGGAAACCTACTCAACAACTGCAATAAGTGGTACAAAAACCTAGTTTAATAAATGGATGACAGCAGACAAAACCTGGGTACTGAAGGAATCATTTAATAGGATGCAAATTCTAATACACGAGTAGAAAGGAAAAACAAGGATTATAGCAATCTTGTTCCTTCACACCAGAATCCGATATATCATATGCGATCAATCCCATTAACCCATACAATCGAAACTATCCCCAAAAAAGGAAAAGATACTCTAACAAAGATAGTACTGAAAACTAGCAAAATATTCCTTCAAAATGCCAAAAGACAGAAATGGCACTAGAAAGATAAAAACAAAAAATCTAGAAACTATTAATCAACAGTGGTCACCTGTTGCCACTCCCCATCAACTGCTTCTTTCCACAAAGAGACATTGTTGTCACCAGAAGCCACAGCCAACAAGTTTCCTGTCAAAGACCACGATGCCCTCCAAACTGGAGTCTTGAAGTCCTTCAAAACTTTACCTTCCCATTGATCACCTTCTTTGGCGACAGTCCATATAACCACTGTCCCATCCTGTGAAGCACTTGCAATAGTAGTCTTTGGAAGGCCCAAGTTGGGAGCCCAAGCCACATCCCTAACCCAATCACTGTGCATTTGCAAGGCAGGGAAGCAGTCCATCTTCCAATTCCCATTATAAAGTTTCCAAACCTTAACAGTATTGTCGCAGCCACCAGAAGCCAGCTTCTGAACAGAATCCATCATGCTCGATCCAACTAGTGCGCCAGGAGCCATAGATGGGGCCCAAGAAACCGAGGTCACTCCGAGAGGGTGGGCTTGGTCTATCCTGGTGGTGTCCCAACCACCATCAGATCTGGCAGTGAAAACTGATATATTCCCATCCGAAGATCCACAAGCTAAGCAGAGACCAAGTTCATGAGGCGCCCAAGCAATTGAATTGACGGATGATTTATGTTCAGTGAACACATGAGCCTGAGTCCATTCATTTGGATTACCTTCCTTCCAAACTATTACACTACCATCGTAAGAACAGGAAGCAAGGATTGATCCAAACTTGGGATGAGCCCAAGCAACCTGCCAAACAGGGCCTTGATGTCCAGTTAAAGTCGCGAGGTGCTGTGAAGTCGAGTTGTTGCTAACACCAATTATTTTGATAGTGGTATCAGATGATGCGGTTGCTAAGCGCTTTCCATAGTAATCCATGGAAACATCGTGAACTGTGTCATTGTGACCACTTTCAATCTTCTGGGCGGGCATCTTTCCTTGCTTTTTATAACTATAATTTCCCTTCTAACCTTCCTTTAATTCTTCTTTGTCGCTATGTGGTACCTTACGAACTACAATTGGCAATCAGAGACAAAAGAACAATTGCACAAATAGCCTGTAATACTGAAAATGCATTAGTAACTTGTGAACTTATCCTTGCAAGCCCAAGCAACTCTAATGAATGTGCAAAAGTTTCAGCCAGTCAATAACTAACACACAGCCTTACACTGGCAAAAAAATTATCTTCCTAAAAATGAAAAACCAATTATGAACAATCAAAATTTGAAATGCAGGTACCTAAAACCAGCATGTGAAGAACTTACTGATAGAACCAAGTATTTGGTATCACCAAAGAAATCACTCATTTAACAGTCAGGGTACCCTGTTTGAGAAACAAAACATTCATTTGGGATCCAGTGAGTGCTTTCACATCTCACCTTGTAAGCCTATATTCAACTAGTCAACCATTACTACAGTCAACTATACAAGTTGGGAAAACTTTCCTGGATTTAGCTGGGAAAGACTTTCATGCTTTAGCTCTTTACCACATACGATATTGTATATCAGGTTAATCATTGTGAGCTGGAGGAATCAAGCATCCCGATTAAGATATTTTAAACTCCCCATCATGCAAAAGAACAACGATGATTATCCCACTAGAATAGAACTAGGAATCGCTGCCGCAGTAAAAACTGATTCACCTTACATATGATGGGTCCCCTATAGATGTTCAAAATCATATTCAGACCCACCAGTGCACTATGTAGAAGAATGGTGGTGGTGCGGCACGACCTTACCTTTCGGGGATATGGGAGGTGGAAGATGAGAGACTTAAACACTCTTGGAAGAGATGAGGAGGCAGTGCCTTCGAAAAGAGGGAGTAGACCAGAAGGCTGCCGCACGCCTAAGAAGCACGTGTACGATTGCGGGTATAGGTACGTCGCAGTGTTCTAAGGGCGGCCGCCTAGGCGCTTGGAGGTGCCCTGCCGCCACGCCAAAACCCCTTAGGCGTATGATTTGGCGCCCAGGGAGGTTTGGCGGTGTTTGGCGGCCGCATAGGCGGCGGCGTCGGCATCTTTGGAGGCCTTTGGCGGCCTAAAATGTATAGAGTATTAAGCTAAAAGGGCTTATTATGTAATTTTTACAAAATCTATATATATATATTACAATTACATATTTACATCCCACACCCATTCTATTCTCACTCACTCTAGTCGATTGAAGACAAGGACTGAAGAACGAGCCCTAGCCCAGCAGTGAACAAGGCGTCGAGGTCCCATCGTTATTATGGTTATTTTTACTTATTCAACTTATTTGCTACTACTTAATTTCATTTGGATTTGTACTTTGAAGTTTGAACTTGCATTATGAATACATGGAATATAGTCTGAATGGATAATGGTTTGTTAAAAAAAAAAAAATCCGCCGAATTGCTTGGCGCCGCCTAGGCGGCTTGGAGGTGGGTCTCCGCCCGACTACCGCCAAGCGCCATTTAGAACATTGGTACGTCGATACGGCAAAACCTAAAAAAATGCAGGGTACGGGTACGGCTATAACAAATGTACTTTTATAACTTAAGGCAATGTAGTACACGTAATAACTACACTTCAACTAAAGGAAATAGCTAAATGACTTGGGCAATTCGGAATCTAACATCAAATAGTAGTTTAACACCAAACTTAGGGTACAAGTCAGAGTTTAATGCCATTATACTAAAGAACCTTTATACCAAAACTTGTTATTATACAATCATGTTAAGCATAGAAAAAGGAAGTCTTATCAAATTAATTTCATCTTTGTGCTGGGTACGGCTTGATATATATAGTGGTACTTCTGGGGTACGGCAAAAGTCGAGGAGAAAAGTTTTGGTACGTGTTTCATGTACCCGGTACAAATTGAGAAGTACCATGCAAAGTACCGGTACCCGGTATGTCACGTACACGAGTATGCCGGGTTTTAAAAGTACCCGTGCTTTATAGTCGCACGCATTTATAGAGAGACCGTGTTGCTAGAAAGCACCAATAATCTAGATGAACGTTTTGGAAGGAAAATTCCAAAACATTGTACACCTTCATCAACCAGTGAATTTAAATCCCAAGTTTTTACCAATTTATGTCTTTGACATTTTCTTCAAGAGCAAGAGTAAAATTTTTGCAAAACGATTATATATAGAGTTGAGCTTTGGTAAGACAAAAAGTTGACAAGAAGTATTACATTTGATTTGATGTTTAACCATAGGTCACGTACCTTGGATATTCGACATGTTCCCCTTGGTTCGACAATATGTAAGTTTCTTTCCTAACTCTAGTCCTAGGTGAGAGACTCAAGGGCTTGTACCATGGGATGTATATGATTTGTCCTTAACGCGATATGTGCTCTGAAACCTCAAACGTCTAAGTCAGCTGCCCTTTGTCCTATACTAGTCAAGGTGGAGCCATCCGACAAGGATAGGGTAATCAACCTATGTCCAAGAGTGTTCATGTGGGATTCCTAGCTCTTAAGTCTTGACCTTCGTGCATTGTACGAATCAATAGGGGGCATGTGTGGTCATCATATCATGGCACAATCAATTTGGGAAAATCTTTGCCCAAGCTGAGATTACTTAGGCTAGCTAAAGGTATTCTGCTAGCCAGCATGCTATACCAAGCCATCTACATTGGCCAAAGCGCACCATGGGGGCTCGCATTTGCCATGACACATTTGAGTGGGAATGACAGCAAGGGGGCATGTTAGTTGTCCACATGGCACCTTAAAATGCACGTGGCGATAAGCATTCGCATAAAAAAGAAGAAGATAGGGATAGCGCACATTGATGGTAAGATTCGGACATCCGTTCCACACATTCCATTAGAAAAACTAAACAGCGCATAATGGTATAACCTTTCTGTACATAAGCATCATTATATTACGAGAGTAAATTTCGTCTCGAAGAATAAAGGCTATTATTCATCAATACAAAAGTTTCAAACTTAATTTGCTCCGTTGTGTATTTCGTGAATTCTAATCCCTTTTGATCTTATGAATTTGAATAAATTCATCCGATTTCAAAAAAAATCGAACATAAACATATGTGGATTCTAAAATCATTCGCAAAACGAGAGACCTAAATTTTTCGCTTAATTACTAGGAACACATATTGAATAAATAAACCACAAAATGTAAAAATTTACACATACAAAAGAAGGTTGTCGGTTACCGGCTGCGGGAGAGTCTAAGCAATTTCGGGAATCGGACATAAGAGACGAAGCTCGAAGAAAAAAACTCAAAGAGTTCTTCTAACGCTTTCATAACTCGTAAACCATCTAATATCACTATTTGGACGCAGCCTCTAGTCTATCCCAAAAGGTTTTGGTGCAAACGAACCGAAAGAAACTTACATATTGTCGAACCAAGGGGAACATGTCGAATATCCAAGGTACGTGACCTATGGTTAAACATCAAATCAAATGTAATACTTTTTGAGTCTCTCACCTAGGACTAGAGTTAGGAAAGAAACTTACATATTGTCGAACCAAGGGGAACATGTCGAATATCCAAGGCACGTGACCTATGGTTAAACATCCAATCAAATGTAATACTTCTATTTAAGTTGACTAGGTAAAACACATATGTAGGAGTATTATGATCGAATTTTTTCACCTTTTGTCTTGCCAACGCTCAACTCTATATATAATCGTTTTGCAAAAATTTTACACTTGCTCTTGAAGAAAATGTCAAAGACATAAAATGGTAAAAACTTGGGGGAGAGCTTGGGATTACTAAATTCACTGGTTGAAATGAAGGTGTACAATGTTTTGGAATTTTCCTTCCAAAACGTTCATCACTAGGGTACATCACTAGAGTACTAGACTATTAGTGCTTTCTAGCAACACGGTCTCTCTATAAATGCGTGCGACTATAAAGCACGGGTACCGATACTTTGCATGGTACTTCTCAATTCGTACCAGGTACATGAAACACGTACCAAAACTTTCTCCTCGACTTTTGCCGTACCCCAGAAGTACCACAATATATATCAAGCCGTACCCAGCACAAAGATGAAACTAATTAGATAAGACTGCCTTTTTCTATGCTTAGCATGATTGTACAATAACAAGTTTTGGTATAAAGGTTCTTTAGTATAATGGCATTAAACTCTTATTTGTACTCTAAGTTTGGTGTTAAACTACTATTTGATGTTAGATTCTGAATTGCCCAAGTCATTTAGCTATTTCCTTCCGTTGAAGAGTAGTTATTACGTTTAGTACATTACTTTAAGTTATAAAAGTACATTTGTTATAGCCGTACCCGTACCCTGAAAACCAAAATACTGCCTCAAAACCCTAACCCAGATTCAAGCACAAAAGTCGTATAAACCAAGAAAAAAAAATGCAATCAAACACAATAATAGTTTTTTTCAGTACATTTTTACAAACCTCAACAAAGAACTTCACGGCGGATCAAAAAAAAAAAAAAAAACAAAGAACTTCACGGCCTGTTTGGAAGCTGGATTTGGCCCCCGGATTTGTACGCGCCCGGATTTGGAGCCCTGGCCCCACCTAAATCCCGTGTTTGGGAGGCCAAAATCATACCCGGATTTGGGCGAGATGGAATTACAAATCCGCTTGCGGGTGGATTAGCCACCGACAGGGTATCCCTGTCGTTGCTATATCCGGGAGCCCAAAGACGAAAATTCCCTCTTAACACAACAGAACTGGAGAGAGAGAGAGACTTACAGCCGGAGGTGAGATGATCGACGACGGCGGCGACGGTGGTGGTCGGAAAAGACAAGGGTTGCAGCGCATCGGGGTTGGGTGGGGGCTGGGTGAATGACCAGTGGGTTTCAGAGAATGGGGTTATGTACAGTTCCAATTACGTATATATATACACGGATCAAAAAAAAAATTACGTATATATAGTATATATAGCTCCGTTCCGGAAAAGGAAATAAGTCCTTATTTTTTAAGAAGGTAATTTCAAGCTCAAAAATTATGTGCTTACGCAAATAATTTTTCTATCACTATGGATCTTATTTAATAGATCTAATTGAGATATTTAATACGGTGCAAAAAAAATTAATTTTTTATTTTCCATTTACATTATTTTTGAGTTTGAAAATGTGAAATAAGCTGCTTATTTTTTAAGAAGATTTCTGGAACGGAGCCAACTCTTCCTCACTTTCCAATTACATTTAAAAAAAAAAATCGATAATTAATATTGTTTCTAATATAAATTATGGTTTACTTTTAACTTGTGTCGGAAAAAATATTTCCTAAAATGAAATTAAGGTTAAACATTTTGCATTCTAAAACTAATGGTAAATGTGTATTTATTTTAATTAATATGAAATAGACCAATTTTGAACATTAATGCTGTGTTTGTTTTAATTTTTGAAAAGTATTTTTTTAAAGATTCTCTCTAGATTTCTTCTACTTCCAATCGTTTCCCTCTCTATCTTTCTCCACTTTTTACCCCTCCTACAAACTCAAAAAAAATTTCAAAAACAAAACCAAACAAAGCATAAAACTTTAAAGTGGGGGCAATTAAGTCATTGCACACCTAATCTAATCATATACACCCTCCTAATCTCCTAATTCATCCTTCCATCCTTCCTAAGAGGTGTGGTCACCCCTCTTAACATATCACCCCTTATTATATATGCACACCATCAAATTCATCCTCATTCTATATCCACCCAAAACAAATCTTTCATCCAAACAAGCCGTCAAATCTAAACCATAGCTCAAAAGCCAAAAGTCAGATTTGCTTGAATGCTTAAAACTGAAGTACTTGGTATCAAAACAGTACTCCGCCAAGAACGATGAATCTACGATCCTCCACTTCGCATCCAACCACTCCAAGATCTAGAGAGGAGAAGAACGTGGAGACTAGAGAGAGGAGAAGCAGATCAGAGTTTTGATCCCATCAGTGAGCTGTCGATGTGAACATTAGAGAGAGAGAGAGAGAAATACTGTAATATCTCACATGGTCCACAATCGCCGCTCTCGCTTCTGTGTAGTGTGTATACCTGATGTGGAGAGGAGTGGGGGAATGAAATGAAAATCCTAACTGGTAGTATAAGTCTGCTACACAAGGCCGGCCCTAGGCACCAGCACACCAGGCGACCGCCTAGGGCCTCCCTCTAGGGGTCCAATGATGGGGCCCCCAAATGGTACAATAGTTTAAATATTATTAAATATTATGCATGTAAACTAAATTGAAAGAAGTTTAATGTAGCACTAGTGGCAAGTACGTGTGCATTTAGACGAAGTGCGTGTGCATTTAGACGAAGTGCGTGTGCATTTAGACGAAGGGATGCAAGTTCGATTCTTTCCCTTTCAATTTTTAAGCATCAATTTTGGAACCTTTATAAAAAAAAAAGATTTGAAATGCTACTTGCAAGGCTCGAACTCGCATCTTGTGTCTTTAAAGAAGCAACTAAAACCACTTAGCCACTCCGTTTTGTTGCATATACCGAAAAGTTAATTAATACACTAAATATGAGAGGCCCCATTTAAAGGCCTCAAAAATCTCAGGACTGGGCCTGAGTCTGTATATATATATATACTAGTGTAATGCACGTGCTTCGCACGTTTTCGCGTGCTCATTTGTTGATTTGTTGTTTGCAAGTTTTGTTTGGTTGTCGTAGTGTATTAAGATGTGAACTTAGAGCATAATATTGGTAGTTTTGTATGGCCGGTGTTAATTTGGAAGGTTTATATTGTGCTTAAGGCCAAGTTTCTTGTGCTGTGTTTCGAAGTTTATAGATGTTTGCCCTAGAACTTCATGTAGACGGGTTTTTTTTTGGCAGATGTGTGGGTTTCAACTCCATGTATACGCTGTTTTTAAGTGCTCCAACCTTGAGAACAACAACTATTGCATTTGTTTTAGCCGTCATCTGTTTCGGTTTTAAACTGCTCTGAATGTTTGCATCTTTGTAGTTTTGGCCACTAAGGGTCATACGGGCAAGCTTGTCAAAACAGTGTCAACATAAGTGTCTTCAGCCAGTAAATTCAAAGCTTCAGTCTCAAGGTTGAGGATATCAGATTGGATATCAACAGTTTGGACTGAGCAGCTTGAAGCGGCAACTGAAAATTCTCCCTGAGCTTCTTCTTCAATGTCAACAGGATTGAAGACTTCAGTGTTTGTAATTGAACATCTTGAATTGAAACCTTCAGCCTATGAACAAAATGATAAAACACATAAATCGACAGAGAAATTTCTCACGTTTTTGTCGATCTAATTGTCTCATAAGATACGATACAAGAGCATAGTCAAAGCTACAAAGACTCACAAAAGAATTCCACAAGCTCAAGGATGCTCAGCGAAAGAAGTGCATAATTAGCCTTAAAAGAAGCATCTCCTTTTCTTCTACATATAACATAGGGGATATTAACCAGAACTCTCAGGGTAAACTTGTACCTTACCATACATCCTAACCTGTTTTAGAAGTGAACATGTTTTTTACATATCCCAAAAAAATCACACTTTTTATTTATGTTGCTTCTCTGCTATTCATCACACAATAGAGAAGTAGGGGAAAGAATTAAAAAGCTATACATGGCTTATTTTTCTTCCACAAACCCAAAAAATTAGGGCATCTCCGGGCTTATTATCTTTACTGATAGTTAAATTTGACTTAAAAACCTCCTCAAACGCTCTCCATTCCTTTAGAACCACATGAAAACCACTTTTACTTGTTCACTTCAGGGGAACTCTTGTTTATACCAGTGGGGGCCCGGGGCACGGCCCCCCACTACAATTTCCAATAATATCAGTATTACCACCAAATTATAAAGGCCATGACAATTTGTATCCAAAAAAGTATGCACATTTTCCTTTGTATAACACTTACATCTCCTAGTATCTTTGTCAAGTTCTCCAAAAGGTTTTCTTTTACGTGTTATCTATCTGTATATTGTAGTAAAATTTACGTTCTAAATTCATTTTTTTTATATTACGGTTGTTTACCATGAAAGATAGAAAATTCTAAGAGCGTGCAAATTAATGGTGCCCTTACCGAGCTAAATTCCTGACTACGCCACTGGTTTATACTCCAACTTAATAAGACTACAGTGCCTTTCAAATTTATCATTACGCCATTAATGAAGCTTTTACTGGAATTCTATGTTCAAATCTGTGTCTACCATCGGAGAGCTTGATATCTAAACTAAACAAAATGATTACAGGGCAAATCAGTATTTGCTATTTGGAGAGCTTCATAGTCTTCTTTTCTTTTACTTTTCTTTTTAATGTCTGAATATTCTACAGACCGCGCGAGTGAACTTAAGAAAACATGGCTTTAAACGGGCAAAACAGCACAACATGGATGATATGTAAGGTGTGTCCATCAACTAAATATATTTGAGGCTAGATTGGGCTGAAGGGAGCCATTCGGGCACGGCAAACACCGGAGGTATCTCAAATTCCATGGATTTAAGGTCTCCTAGACCAGACATGCTTGAGTTTACCAAGACTGTTCGTACAGTAAACATTTTCCTAGATGACTTTCGGGATTTCAAAGAAAAAAACTACGTTCTGCTTTACTTGATGGTTGGGGTTGGAATGTAGTGGAACCACAGTTGCATTTCTTTCGGTTGTAGATACATGGTGTGGGCTACACGCCCGGAAAAATTCCCCGTCTCTCTTTCTGTATAAAAAGGGGGAAAATAGTTGGTTCGTTTGAGAGTCGCCACCCGGGTTTTGAAAAGGATTAACTCCGAGAAACCGTTTATTTGAAAATGTGACTCTTTTGCCCTTTTGAAAAGGTTTTGGTCTATTGAAAAACAGAGAGTTTTGGGTTCGGGAGCCAGGTTACGAGGGGGGAAGGTTTTGTTTGGAAAAACACCCCCCTCGCCCGATAAAATTGGTCTCTACTAATACTTGTGGGATTTGGAAATCATTTTATTGCTTAACTTTATTCACGTAAACTGTTTATAGCACATAAAACAGATAATTGCAGAAGATATAAACATTAATAGGCATACTTCGAACAAGAAATAGCCAAAACGGTTTATATTTCATGCTAACAACAGAAACTAACAGGCATGCTTGCATATAGGCATTTTAATTGTAGAAAATAACTGAAATCAACATTCTGTCCCACTAAAACACTACCGTACGGTACATGTTCTATGGTTTCCAGTTTCAAAACAAAGCAATTCAACATTCAATGTTCTAACAGGCATACATGCTCATG
>JAOTQK010000002.1:22556096-22569909 GCA_025642025.1 Rhododendron ferrugineum
TATCCGGAAATCTGAATGAAAAGTTAGATGGTTGGATGAAACACCTATAGTTATCGGATTGAGGTTATTTTTTACGGAGACTTTTGAAAAATGTTTTACATTTAATGAACGGCTCGGATGATTTGTGTGAGACCCGTGGTGGGCCCCACAACAAAATCTGTGCATAATCTGTGCATAAATTACTGTATGGATAGCAGGACGCTAATGAAAATACATAAGAGGTGAGACACTAAAGTGGTGCTTTCCTTTTATACATTAAAATAGATACAGTTGGCCTGAGCTGTATTTCATTTTGGATGTGTTCTAAAAATGTATGTTGGGTACGTGGCAATAACTGGGAGTGCATTGGAAAGGGGCGATATCTTCAGATGTGGCGATTGGGATACGCATATGAAGGCCCCTCTTGGCCGAATTGGGGGAGGATGGATAGTATGCGTGTCTGACCCATTTGGACCATCTGTGTTAGATAATGAATAGTTTAGATTTTATCTTGATTGACGGCTGAAATCTATTCGAAGGAGATGAAATTTAAACCGTTCATAGCCGAGCATAGACAGCCAAGATAGGCTCAATGCGCTTGAACCCCAGGTTCCTCGTGGCCTAATCTCTTGTTGACATTTTGGCATGGGTTTATTGTACTTTTAGTTTTTATCTTAGAGTATATATAATTTTTAGATTACATCGTTTAGTTCAACAAAGGAATTTAAAAAAATAAAAATATAGATCGAAATAAAAAAAATCATATAGATACAGAAGAAAATACCAAAAAAGAATATAAAAAAGCCAAATCTAATACTAAAAATTTAGGAAAACAACAACATAGCGGTGTAAAATAAAATTCGAGAAGTTAGGTCAAAGAAGCTGTAGAGTCTAAGTTCTGTCAAAATTGACTGGACCAATCCAGGGCCACCAATTAGAAGGCCTGCTTTAAGGGAAAACTTTGTTTGGATAAGCCCTACCTCGAGCCTCGAGTAGAGGTGAAAATTTCCGACCCGATACGAGTTAGTAAGTTCGGGTTGGCTATTTTTGATATGAAATATGATTATGGCATGACATGATAACACGAAAAATTAAACAGATCGGATTAGAAGTGGAGTGATTTTGTCATTTCCCTTTTTGTTAATGCCACTCCCCTTTGTGTCTATATAAGATGATTTATTTTGTGAGAGAAAATGAGTGAATTAACAAAAAGGGGAGTGACAAAATCATTTCTTGATTAGAATTGAGAGAAACATGAAATAACACAAACAAATCACTCCCTTTTTGTTAATGTCACTCCCCTTTGTGTCTATATAAGATGATTTATTTTGTGAGAGAAAATGAGTGAATTAACAAAAGGGGGAGTGACAAAATCAATTCCTGATTAGAATTGAGAGAAACATGAAATAACACAAACAAATCACTTCCTTTTTGTTAATGCCACTCCCCTTTGTGTCTATATAAGATGATTTATTTTGTGAGAGAAAATGAGTGAATTAACAAAAAAAGGAGTGACAAAATCAATTCCTGATTAGAATCGAGAGAAACATGAAATAACACAAACACAAACACCATATGATATGCCCACCCCTAGCTTCAAGAAATAGGGATCTTCTCAAGTGAGGCATGAGATTTATAGTACTTTTACGTGGCAATGACTTGGGTCGTTCACTTTGCAAATTCACACATATGAAAAAACATTCTTCCCAAAATCATGTCGGATGCTATTTGCACGGGTTCGAAAATTGCAACCGTCTTGAGAAAAATGAATGGTCAAACTCTACCGTTTAACCATTCATTTTCCTCAAGGCGAATATGATTTGTTCTAATAATTAACAATGTCTGACTAAGTTGATTATCAAAACTAGCAAAATAAGTTGCTCGAATGGTCCAATGCAATTATAATAAGTTCCACTGTATAATAGAAGAATCACATAAGATCTTAATTCTACTTGAAGTGGATTTTTTTTTTCAGAGATGTTAATGTTACTTCATCAACTTGAACCCAAAAACTGAATCATGGAAAACGCAACTGGAAGCTCGCGTCTTTTAATTTTTGCAACTTTGTGCGTACAACGATGCCATAAAACACTTCTTGCATACATATTGCCAATAGAGAAGATCATTTCACATATGATTCTGCCATATTATTTTAACTGATGAACAGTACATTTTACTTCAGAATGGTTATAAAGAAGTCAAATGAAAGCGATTATACCAATACTATGCACATTTGTGCACAGATTTGTACACGTGTGTCGAAAACCATTCGAAGCACGTCCCACAAAATAATGAGAGGCCCACACACACCGGAAGGTTCCAGACACATTTGTTTCCGAATCAGTGCAATAAACAGTGCGCATAGAATTTCAGAAACAAGTATACAAAAGAAATCATATAAGCACAATCACCCAGCAATTGAAATACATATGCTGAATCTGAAGCAGATAGTAAAAGTTACTTTTTACAGCTATCTAAGTTAATGGATACCATTCAATTTTCTATGAACCACATTCTGAATCTGAAAGTAGATATTAAAAGCTTCTTTACATCTACGTAAGCTAATGGCGGAAGAGGAATCCCACCAAAGGTTCTAAGAAAAAGTGGCAACTGGGTGCTCTCTCTTAATGATACTCAAGTACAGAAGTCTTTCGACAGCTAAACAATTTTCCCCATCTCAGGATTCCATGTACTGAGTGGGTGGAGGGCTTGTTTTTGTCTTCGTAGGGCCTGTAAAAGCAGAATTTAGATCACGAAATCACAACTATATCGTCTTCCAGAAAGGGAAAACAAATTAATAGAACATACTAAAAAATTAAGCTACTAGAATCACAAAGAAAGTTAGACAAACTCAGCAAGAATGTGTTCCAAAAAAAAAAAAACACCCCCCCCCCCCCCCCCCCAAAAAAAAAAAAAAAAAGAATCAGACAATTAATGGTATCAGTATCACAAACTTTCTGGTGAACACCGTGCTGTTTTGAAAAACTGAAGTACTGCATTATGCACACGACATACCATAAGCCCCTCGAATCTCCACTTCTCTCCATTCTTGGACAACGGCACAGCAACAACACATCAAATGTGAGAGAAAATCGTCAACACACCCTCCCTGCCAGAGAAGTTGAGAGAATGAATAAGACGAATAATGTTGCGAACAATAGGAACCGCAATTATAACTCGAACAAATTGAGTTCGAATATTATGAAATCCTGTCATAAAAATTGGATCGGAGACTTGAGATCAGAAGTGTCTTTTTCCCGTTTTTGCATAAGTAAATCACAGAAGTAACAAACGGAAGAAATGAAAGCAAGGGCCAAAACAAACCGAAAAAAGCAAGAAAATAAAATAAAATAAATCAAGAACTAAGACTTCTTGGACAGCACAACAGCGGAAACGAGAATGACAATGTCTTCAGTAGACAGAACTAGAGAATTTTGTTCGGACCACTCCCTACCTTGCATACACTCAGATTGAGTATCAAAGACATCGGGATGGTAATGCAAAAACAAAACAATACCTTGAAACTTAAGAAAAAATGCCTTTCTACCATGACCATTGTAGGGAACTTGTAAAAAATCTCAAGTCAAATGGTCCTAAAGGAATCAAGTTAAATGCAGAAATCATTGACTACCACTTGCGCTGTAAGTGAAGGTGGTAGCAGTTAGCTCAATTACAATGTGATACATGGGGCACGAAGCATTAACAGGGTTAGGTTTTTTTCCCTCCCCTTTTAGGTGGGTCGCCATAGGCAATTGCTTTTGAACCTAATCCAGATCACGTCTCCAATGTGTCATCTACAACATAACGATATTATGGTGAGCAGCAGCATAGAGGGCCTACCGTAATGTTCAGCGCCTTGCGAAGCTTCCTTCGGATGCAGCAAGTATAGCAACAGCAAGATAATATCAATGAATAAGCCATTAAATCATTGCATGCTTCTCCAGAAGCTGATAATTAGAGACAGCAAAATTCTGTGTAAGCTTCCATATAATACAAAATCGTGGCAAATAGAGAGAGATATTAAGCTATATTTGGCATTGAAAACCATAATTCAACATTCCCGCTTTCACACAGCTGCTCATTCATAAGGAGATAGATAACAATAGAAGCATGCAGAATGTTCTTACAGTCCAGACCAAAGTTATTAATGGAGTGAAACAATCAACAAATTTGCAGCAAGAGTTACTTCAATATTAAACTAGCATCCTATTTAGCTGAAGCCAAAGTACTAATCCCAGTTAGATACTTAGTTCTAATAAGAAGGTAATAATAATAAGCCTAGACCAGTATGAGAGGTACTTACAGATGTGCCTGTCTGTTGCCACACTAGCAATCTTCGATAAGGTCCAACAAGGACAGAAGCAAGTTTTTATACCTATAAAGTACAGATAATTATCTCAGAAAACACTTAAAAAAAATATTAACCCCTTAACTACTCAAAACAGGACTGTTATCTGCACTAAATATTTGGCGCAGTGAAAGCAAAACAGCTTCACTTGGAAGGCAGGGAGGAAACATACCATATATTTTACGAAGTTGACGAGCAGATCCTAGAGAGGGAGTACATTAAGTGCATGAAGGACACAAAGAAGAATAAACCATGAAAAGATAGTTTCTTTTTGTCTTTGTAATTTGTAACTTGCAAAGGCTATCAGACGAATTTCTCAAAATTGATGTAAAAAGGGAAACAAGTACATAAACAACAACTCAGCAAACGGCGCAGGTTTCAGACAAAGGTAAACCCTTACACTGCAGGCATGGGTAGCTTACAAGTTACGAGTGTAAAAGGTCATGCAGCAAATTGCAATTAGACCTACATTGACAGGAGATATTCCAATTAAAATGGCATGAATATGTTATATTAAAGTTAAACTGAGCATATAGCTCCTGATAGAGTGGAATGGCGACCCCTATTAATCGGGACATAAGGTGTGGTTTGTTTGGTTTGCAAATTCATTCTGCCAACTCAAGCCCTTTCTTCAATTAATGTGCTCCATCAAAAAAGGGAACAACAATTAAAATGTAGCTTCTCATGAAAATTGAAATCTCCGGACCCACTTCCTGTGGTCTATCATTGCCATATGAGATTTGCATTAATAGATTCTTCATATCCAGTGATCATAAAATGTTCCACCATCCATGGTATCCCCTGCTATTATAAAGCATTGCCAATAGCATGATGTCATAGATAGTCCAAATCAATGTAGAGGCACCTCAAAAAAACCATTTAGGCTCCGTTTGTTTCAACGTAAAATATTTTACGATGTAAAATGTTTTCCATATAAAATGTTTGTACAAAAAACAAACTTTAAACTTTTATTTTCCGGTGTTCGATTGGCACATATAAAATATTTTTCAAAATTATTATGTGATGCTAACAAAAAGACAGCTTTTTGCTGCTAAATTTAATCTGAAAATTTTAGGGGTCCAATCAACTGGTGTCAAGTGAGATTTCAGAGGGACTAAGAAGCGACATTGGCTGCAGTTCAGAAAAAAAGAAGCAACATTGGCTCTGAACCGCAGTTCAGGGGATGGGTACGTGTTTTGGCACCGAAAACAAAAATGACTTGCGGGGAAAAAAAGAGGAAAACATTTTCACCCCTTTGATGTAAAATGTTTTACCCTGAAAATATTTTCCTCTTTTTTCTAGCCAAACAGCGGAAAATGGGTAAAATATTTTACCCAAAAATATTTTACGTCCAAACAAATGGAGCCTTAAAGAAGAATAAAAATACTCAAGGTAGAGAGAAAAAAAAATCATGCTAGTCATAAATCCAGACCCAACCTCCGTGCTAACCATTTTGGCTAATTCAAACTATTTCATTACCAGCAGATAATACTTAAGAAATGAAATCTTAAGCAGGCCATATATATAAGCAATGAGTTTTTGCTTTCCTAAAATAGTCATACTACTTATTTCTTTGTACTAAGACAAGTTCACTTTAAGATTAGAGAGAAATTTATTGTCTTCCAACCCAAATCGGCACTATCCGACGTATCCTTTTCCACTAAGATTTAACTCAGTGGGCATCTACCTCTCAAGGAATGAAAAATGAGATTCACTTCAATGGATAACAAAAAAAAAAAAGAGAAGAAAGAAAGAAGAAAAAAATTATCCTGAGTAAATCCAGAATTCCCCATGCCCCCATTACATCTATAATCTATGTGTAGGGTACAAAGAAAGGACAAAAAATAGAAGTTGCTCCACAAGAGCACTTCTCTATTACCATTTACCTCGTCATTGATCAAGCAAACGAAAGCAAGGTTGTTTTGGATTTTCACCTTCCAAGCACATATCATAGGTGACGGCTGACTATGGTGAGGCCAACAAGCATGCACTCATATTGAATACACAAAATAGATTACCACTCTACTATCATTTAGTGGAACGCAAATCAACGAAACATACACAGAAGAGGTTCAGAACAGCAGCCAAGCAAATCCGAGTGCCATTCGTCACCCCAATTTGAACCTCTAGTAGACAGCAGATCTTGTCCAGATGATACTGAAGAAGTGTTTCTGCAAATAATTTACCAAACCTTCTCATATCATGTGAATGCAACATGAATCAAAGCAGGCTATGGTAACAATCTCTTGATGATAGAGCTAGCTACATTATTGGGCCAATAAATAATCTGTTTTTCTGATATGGCAAGTTTCAAAAACGAAAGAAAATATGTCATTTGACACCAAGACAAACTGATAGACAATATAGGTCATTTGACACCAAGATACACAATGCATTTTAAGGATAAGGACCAATGACTGATACATACCCCCTTACACTCGAGATACAAAGAGAGAGGACAACAAACCTCGAAGTTGATTTAGTCCCACTTTTCTTAGTATAGCTTTCGTCATATGCATTCTCCTTATCACTATTAAGGTCTGAGTAACTACGCTCCGCCATCTTTGAATATGTGGGGGGTGAATTCTTCGGAGACAGAGAAGTTGCAGCAACAGACTCAGTGACATCAAGCAGATGCTGGATTACTTCACACTGGCCCACATCCATACAGGCTTGTGAGCGTTGTAGTTCTACCTGAAGCTTTTCATTTTCTTTTTGAATTGCCTTGTTAAAAGGCAAGTTAGGGTAGGAACAAGAAAGAGTTTTCTTCAACACCATAGCGTCTGGATCTGGTTTAAGTATCACATCTTGAACCCTCCTATCCTCATCATCCAATGTGTATTCACGTTGATCCTGTTCAATATACTCCAATCTTTCCTGCCAATTGCGGGAAAGTGAAGGTTCATCAACTTAGAACAAGTTATTTTCTTTCACAAACTGGAAAGTACCATTAATGAATTAGCACAATCACGTAAGAAAAATTACAACACTGTACACGCTAGTTGGTTGCTATAACTACCACAATAAGAATAAAATGAAATAAACATCATCCGGGTTAACATTCTCATTGTTTTGGCCACCAGCCTAGCAGGATTAACTATCCCCAACCGAGTCAACAAATAAGAAATCATCCCTTTTTGTCAAAGCCAAAACTCCTAAGAGAAACAAACCCCACAAACTGCACTCCCATGAACAGCCACCGCATTATGCATAAACCAATACAGTGGTCATGAGTTCATTATATAATGCTGCACTAAGAACCCTACTGTCAACAAACATAGCAATTCCAACAGTACTGAAGCGGCAAAAGATTGGTCATTCTCAACAAACTTCACACTATTACTTCATAAATAGGAAAATCAAGCCAAAGAACAAAGCAGTACAACATGACAGTGTAGAACAACAAGAATAAATGTTCATAAGAATGAGCAAATCCTAAGGCAGACCATTGAGGCAGGCGGTACTCTACTCAAAACAGAATAAGAATTGATTAAAAAGAATTTTTCAACAAGGTTTACATCCACCAACTTGATGTAGCGCACGATCTTAAGGGTTTTAGTTATCTGAAAACTTAGTAATAACTTGGTTTAGGAAACTTAATTTTGTGTCACTTTCTTTTGGCATGTTTCTATTGGTTAATAGTCTTAATTGCCATATGTTAAGTTAAATCTCTTATTTTTAGTCTTGAATTTTTCTTTCTTAATTTTCTTATTCTTTTCCTTGGTTAGCAAGAATCTATTGTTTCATAATGGAGTTAGGGTTTGAGCATGAAAATAAGAACGTAGCCTGTGGGCATATTTGATCATTCCTTCGTTAAGATTATAGAGTTTCTCTCTCTTAAACATGTGGATTTCAAGATGTGCTCGTGGATTGAGTATTTTCTCTTTTGCTAGAACACTATCTAATCCCATGTATATTCTGCAGAGTTAGGGTTTGAGCCTGTAAATAAGAACATAGCCTGAGGGCATATTTCAATCTTTCCTTCATTAAGATTATAGAGTTTTTCTCTCTTTTCCTCGTGAATTTCAAGATTTGCTCGTGGATTGAGTGTTTTCTCATTTGTTAGAACAATATCTAATCCAGAGTATATTCCGCTGCGTCACAACTACTGCCTACAAATATAACCTGACTTCACGTCTCTCCCATGCTCAAATTATACCAAAAGAACCACAATACAACATGAAATGCAAGGAAGAAATAAAAACAAGCATAAACTATGGGAAATCATAAAACAATCATCAAGGAACTTGAAATGGGACAAGAAATAATCAACTTATCAGTACCCTGACTCGAGCATTATCCACTAGAGTGATGAGAGGTACGATCTTCAAGTATCGGTCGATCTCATTTTGTGCCCTCCTAAACTGGTACACAATGTTCCATCCCATCGCAAGCAGATAGAGATAGCTCCGGTCCTGGCAACTGTTGACCAAAATGTAAGACCTCCTCAGTGCATCCTCAAGCTGCTCCAGTGGTTCCCGGGTCTCCGGATACTTCTTAAGTTCCGAGATCCTGAGCTGCTCTAGCAGATTACCAATCAACTTCAGATGCTGTGCGAATTGCCTGCAGTTCTTTTTGTGCATCCGAGCCGTGCTTGCGGCTTTCACTATCATCCCAATTAGCCGGCAGGCATCAAGGCCAGTAAGCTGGGCTATATTCGCAATGTCCCCTATTTGCTCCCAAGTTCCTGCCATCCTCACCACCCCCCAACGGTTACCTCTGTAAACTACTTACCTGAACTCATTTTTTCAAATCTGACAGAATGACCACCCAATACACATCTCTTGATGGAATCGCTCGAATTAGGAACCAACTTAACTTTTTCTCCCCCTTCTTCTTACACAGATTTTTCGGAAAATGCAGGAAAATCAGATCTTCAGTTCCAACACCACATCTCAAATTGCACTTTTTCCCACCTGGCAATTAAAAGTTCGAAGGCAACCGTAACAGAAAGCAGAGCTGATCTCAATTTTTCCTGAATCGATAGGAATACAAAAGCTTCTTAAGATCTCTCCATAGGCGAATTTCTTCAAAAGTGTAGGAAAAGCAGAATCTGCTATTCCAATGCCACTAGCCAATTTCACTTTTTACTGCATATCAGTAAAAAATCAACAGCCTAATGTCGCAAAGGTAAGGCTGATATCAATATTCCTATTTGAAGAGGAATAAAAAAACTCCGTTGCAGATCTCCTTCAACAAATTCTCAGAAAATCCAACTGCAATAGAATTCAGAAAAATGAGTCAAGAAAACTGGAAGATTACCCGTGAGTCTTCTTGACTCTGCTTTTCAAGAGAGAGGATAAACCAGAACAACTAAAAGAGTGACACAACATTAAAAAAAAATACTCTATTCAATTTCTGCCTAGATTTATCCAACAAAAAAGGAGCCTATATAAAATATACTAGGCCAACCACCATGCATAGAATCAGAATCTGCAGTGGTAAAATTCTAATACCAGTATCAGTGTACCACTAACCAATTGAACTTCTCACTGAACGTCAATATGAAAATCAAGAGCCTAACGTATAGCAAAAGGTAAAGCTGCTGCTGATATCAATGCTCCTATTTCAAGAGAAACCCAAAAGCTCCACAGCAGATCTCCTTCAATAAAATTCTAAGAATTCAACTGCAATTAAATTCAGAAAATGAGTCAAATAAATCTTGAGGATTACCCGTGACGCATCTTGACTCTCTTTTTCAACAGGGAAAATGAACCAGAAAAGGAAAAAAAAGGTGAAAAGAAATACATTATTCCAGTCCTGACTAGATCTATCCAACATCAAGAAACCACCCACAAAAAAAAAAAGCTAATAAAATATACACAGCAAAATCTAGTGACGCCTCTTAAATATACAAATGTATGAACCAGAAAAAAGTCCTAAAAATTCAACTGCAATTGAGTTCAGAAAATGAGTCAACAAATCTGGAGGATTACGCAAGACGCTTCTTGACTTCTCTTTTAGAAAGAAAGCGGAAAAGGAAGAAAAGTCGAAACGAAATAGAATAGGGCTAAGTTCTCACTAGATCTATCAACAAAAAGGAAGCTTCAGCACAAAAAAAAAAAAAAAAATGCATTGCTGAAATTTGGTGAAACCGCTGGCCTCACTGAGTTTCGCGGGAATCTAAACGGTCGACCTAGAAGCAAAGCAATCCAAATCGACCACATTAATCTACCATCCATTTAGTACCGTACGCATATGCATTTCTTTACAACTACTACAAAAATGCATTGCTGCATGTGTGCGTAAATGTCGACAGAAACGAGGTTGGTGTTGAGGAGAGTTGTACCTTTATCCAACGCAAAACCTTCGATTGTCTCGAAATCTCCTCTTGAGTTTTGTTCTGTTTTGTTCAAGTGGATAGACCGAAGAAATGATGAATCGAAGAGAACCAAGGACGTAGATTCCTGCAATCAACCAGAAAGAGATTTCTGTAACAGGAGGACTTTGAGCACCAGAAAAGCACCTCAATCTCTCCCTCTCTCTCTCGCTCGTCTTCGGTGTTGTTTGTCTCCGTTCTGCTCTCTCTCTCTCTCTCTCCCTGGACAGTGGGTCTGTGTGTTTGGGTGCCTTTCTGTCTTCTACGGATGTGAGCGGACACGTAAGTCCCGCAAATATTGAGTGCATTTTTTTTGTTGGAATGACTGAAAGGCCTTGGGGTACTTGATGTTATTACGGTGATGCCCGCGATCTTCACGGGCGAGTAAACATAGGGAAATGCACAAGGGTTGACTTGACTCCATAGGTAGGGTCATAGAGGGGGGTAAGAGGGGAAAAAATAAAAAATAAGATTCCAAGCCAAACAGTTGCCAACGACATTAATAATGCGATCGATAAGATCCCGGAAATCGATTCTCTCCCGTCCTAGCGAGAGTTTATGTATGAACCGTCTATTTCTACAATGGAATAGTTTTTGAATGAATTCAAACTAGTATTATCGTAATGCACGTTCTCGGTTTGAAATGTTTTCATTATACGATTCAAATGGGCTTTCCGTCCTTTTTGAACTATAAGTAGAAAAGATTGAATCACATAATTCATTTTCAGTCCGATTAGTTCAATGGTTGAAGAAGTGAAGTCGAACCTAATTACTTTGTACGTTACATTTTGGGGGTTAATGCCAGATTTTCAGATAGATTACACAAATAAATAATCACAAGTTGACTAACTACTACTAACAAGCAGGGCCTCGTAATTTTGAACTCTTAACTTGATTTTTTTTTCCCCAACATTGTATACATCACCGAGAGTTAATAGAAGGTGTTAGATTAAGCACAGGGGGTTCAGATGCTATCCATAGCTCTGCCCCCAAAGCCCCGCCCCCGTAAAACTTGAACCCTGGAGATTTTTTGGAATAGTTATTCGGCACTCCCAGAGTACCACGTGGCCTTGCCTGCGTGATACTCCCAACTATTTACGTAACGACAAGTATCCAATAGGGACATAATCATTCACTTTTGTTAGGCGCTTAGAAGATAAGTAATTACCCACATTGTGTTGAGGCGATATTTTATTCACCGAAAATACTACATGACAATGCCACTTGGTACCCCGAAAATACTTAATAATTGACCAATTTTGGGGGGCAGGGTTGGTTGAAGAAAGTGAACCTCCTTTTTGTTTTTTCCTCAAAGAAAGAAAGTAAACTTAATGGACACTTAAAGGGGGTGGGGAAGTAATATGAAACGGAGGCATCAAATTCAATTCTCATTGGGTCACCCGTCAATGTTAAAGCAGTTGGAGTAATTAGCACTTGTATCATGAAACATTCTTAAAGAGACATTCAACTAAAATTAACTCAATTGTTCTACCCCAAAAACAAACATGTTCCTCTCACACTTCTCATGTTTTTTCCCCCTTGGATCTACAAAGAATTGAAAATGATACATGAGCTGCATTTCTCTTTCCAATAAAACTCTTGTATAAAGTGGAAATCTAGGCATGGCAATGGGGTGGGGTGGAGAGGGTTTTGCCATACCCGGCCCGACCTGAAAATACCACACAGCCCCGGCCTTGACCACCAACCCTGACTGTGTAATCCTTCAGCGCACCCATCCTCGCCTTGGCCCGCAAGAAATAAGGAAGAAAATTTAACATAAAGTCAACAAAATGAAAGGAAAGGAAATAGCTATATATATATATATATATATATATATATATATGGTGAAAATATAAGAGTAAAAATATAATATTTTTGTATAATGATAGTAATATTAGAGTAAAACTATAATTATTTAAGTAGAATGACAAGTTTATTATTGTCGAAATACAATCTTATATATAAAAACACTTCAGGGTGAATAAAAAGGGGTAGGATAATATCAAAATGAACCCTACTCAACTCCGATCAAGTTTTTCTAATTTTCCTCCAAACCCGCTCGGTACCCTAAAATTCGATGAAAATCCGCCCGGTTGGGATGGGGGCGGGGCGGGGCCAATTGTCATCCCTAACTGGAAAACCAAATGAGATGTCATTAATGTCATACGGAGTAATATAATTCACATGGCATCACCAGAAAAAGCATAACTGTGGAATAATCATGTGAAGTCCTTATGGTTCTAAGAGGGGAAAAGAAGAAGAAGAAATGTCATACTCTTAAATCGCTCTAAAATTGGCATGTACCATACATAGGATTTGGGAAAATATAAGAAGATAGCCAACTTTTACTTCTATTGTACTCGAACAGAAAAGAGGATTCTTGTAATCTCAAACTAAATAAAATTTAAGTAGTCAAGCAGTTCTAACTATATCCAGCCAAACAAACAGCTTTTCTAATACTTTGACAATATTACTTTTTGTCCAATTTGCTACACTTGCAACAAATACCATTACAGTTTACACCACCATTTTATGAAGGGTCTCAAAAGTGGAATTTAAAAATGCTATGTTCTAAAAAATGCTTATGCCATTGTTTAGTGCATTTTCGACTGTTGAATCACGTTTTAGAATCTTAGAGATCTTTCAAGGTTACCACCGAAAAACCCATATATACAAACATTTTTTGGGTACGGAGTATAGTGTCAAAAGTGGGGATCATCATTCCATCTTTTTTTCCCAATTGATGAAAAGGCCAGATAACATGATGGTGGCCAATAGTATGAGACAGCACGACTCTTTATTATTATTATTATTATTGTACAAAGTGAAAATGCAGGTATAGTACTTTGTGACTTTCACCAGAGAATATTGTCTCATCACAAATTTGTTGGCGACCCTACTTCACCCATGTTGGGACTGAAACTAAGGTCCACCGATGAGGGATTAGTATGTATAGCCTCAATGAGAGGTCATGGGGACTTGAACCTTGACTTCGAACACAGCTTACAACTTTCATCGTATCGTGCTCTCCAAAGAGCAATTCTTCTCAAAATCTCACTCAAGGGGTGCTGAGTTGGAATCTCATTCTAACTAAGGATTCTTATGATTCTTGAGGATCCAACTACAGGAGAACCAGGGACAAAGAGCTTCCCCCCCCCCCCCCCCCC
>JAOTQK010000002.1:22570009-22581480 GCA_025642025.1 Rhododendron ferrugineum
ATTCTATTAGGGTTGTATATATACCATGTAAATGAATGAGATATGTAATACTGTTAGGGTTTTTCTCCTAACTTTCAGATTTCACTATAATTTTTACCCGAAACGGGGCCTATCACAAGAATATTTTTTTTATTAGGGTGATAGCTCTGAAAAAAGGAAACCTACGGGAGGCCTGACCCAGTAGATCACACAACATAAGAATCTTCCCGACATAATAATCTTTGTCTGCAGGAGGCAAAGATGGCTTTGTATGAGTATCGGACATTGTGGATGTTATCTCGTGATTTTTCCTATATAATACGGAGTACTTCTTAATCCAGTGCCTTACTTTCGAACAAGGACCAGAGTCTATGTTTGTGGAACTAAACCGTTGTCTTTATTTGTCATTAAGTAAACCAATTAGGTGATTAGTATACAAATGATAAAATCTTGCCGAGAGGCAACGAAATAATTCAAAGAACAACTTATGTGAATAGCTTTTACGGTGCTATTACCATGTTCAGGGTCTATCGTGATCCCAAGAACAAAATTTTTGCAATAGTGAAACAAAAAAAAGAGGAAATGGAACAAGTTGCAATGAATCACTAGCCTCAGTAAAGTGTTTTCTCATGATTCTTTCCGACAGATGCCCGGGTATTGCTCAAATGTTGTTATTTTCTTTGTTGTAAGTCTGTTCGTTCACTTTGCTATGGAAAAATTCTGTAGAAACGAATTACGTAAAGGACTATTTCTTTTCCCGTAAAGAGCAAAGAAAGGTGTTCTTTTATAATGAAGGTTTATTTGTGTAAGGACAGCCTGGCCCGACTCATGAGAAACAAGACAATATCCCACTGTCATTTTATGAATGTGGTGCGTCCTTTTTCTGTTTTTTTTTGGAATGGTAATGGGTTCTTACTTCTTACTTCAACTTCAAGTATAATCCCGGTACCGAGACTGAACTAAGCAGACTATTGCAAAAATGTGTGTTATTAGTTTCTTTTTTAAGATGGCTTCACTTAGAATAAATTTTGAGAATTTAATGTGTTTAATACTATAAGGACTTTCGTACGCTAGGCGTGTGTTAGCCGAGGGCATTTGTTGGTTTTTTTGTTTTTGTTTTTGTTCGTACTCATTTTACTAGACATGTCCATAAGATGTTCATTTTGCTTTGTCATCACTTTGTTCTTTCCAATTCTTGCAGTATTTGAGAGTTGGTAAAGAGCTGCCATGTTGTTGGTGGTTGCGGTGGTGGTGATTGGCAGCCAATAAAGATTTAACTCAACAAATTTACATTCATGGTTTGGATGGAATGTTCAGGGAGTAATACAGGGGTGTGTTTCTACAGAAAGACTTTTAGCCGTCAGTGCTATTTTTGTACCCTTGGAATGGTTTAACAGGAATTCACAAATAAACTTCAAGCAACTTTTTTGTTATTGTTATTTGTCAGCTTTGAATATTTGACAGAGTAGATTCAAGTTGTGTTTTTTTCCTGAGAAGTCAGTAAACGGTGAGCGTAGTTGTTGACAGAGAAGGGTAATCATTTAGGTTGGATTTATTTTAGATTACATTCTGTCGTGCGAATTTCTAGTTATTATTTTGTTTGGCATCTTTATGGAGTTCCTTTTGGAGGCATTAGATTGTTCTCACACTTGTGAACCTCTCTTCTTATATGTCATGGATTTGTTCCTCTCCAAGAATCCATGTTGAAGAGTCACCGACACTGATATAGTACCAAGTTTTTAAATTAGTAAGAAACATTTTATTGTTCTTTGGGTCATAGTAATTTCTACTGTTTTTACTTCCCTGCAAAAGCAAGGTTGTAGATGTACGATGCTTACATGGCTAAATACTTTTCTTTTTCTTTTGGGTAGTAATTTTTTTTTATTTTTTGATCCGCTTTTGGGTAGTAATTTCGCTCGTCTCTTTAATATTTACATTCGATAATAAAATTCTCTTTTTGTCGTCCAAAAAAGAAAGGAAAAGAAAGTGTTGATTGGTTTGCTTTTAGTTTGCGTTTGCTTCAGTAGTAGTGCCTCGTGCTTTTTAACATAGAAAAATGTGATTATATCCAAGCATTAGATGTGAAGATCCATGGTAGTAGTATGACTGTGGAGAAAATCGTTTGGGGCATTATCTTTAGGTGGTGTCATCTTCCATAGTAGAGACGGAAGAATGGAGGGGCATATGGGGGTCACGGCCCCCGCATTGTTTCGGGTATTTTTTTTAAAAATAAATTTTAATATTAGTAGTAAATTTGGAATTTTAGTCAGAAACATTTGATTGTTCTTTGGGTCCTGATTGTAGCTGTACGATAGTTTCATGGCTGGAGTCATTTTTTTTTTCAATTAGTCCAATTAGTTCAAAGGGTAATTGAAGTCAAACTTAAGTACTTCGAATGATATATTTTCCGGGTCAACGTATGCCAGATTTTCTGATAGAATACATATAATTAACTATCATAAGCTTTTTTAGGAGACGCAGACATGAGAGATACTTATTCACGGAGCCGCTTTACGGAGGTGCACAATCTCGATCGTCCAAAAGTGTTTTGAATGGTTCGGATTAAAAACAATCTATTACCGCTAATAGATAATCTATTAACGTTAATAAATTAATTATTTTCAATCCGGATTATCCAATACACTTTTGGACAGCCGAGACTGAGCTTCGTAAATTTTCTTCATGAAAAACTCTGTAAAGAAGTTTTTCTCAGCAAACATATATTCATAATCAAACAGTACAAAGCACCCTATCATAAATTGACTGGGCCTCATGATTTTGAATACGTTACCCTGATTAATCCTTATTTAATGGAGTTTTTTTTTTTTTTTTTGGGTTGGTTTCTTGGTTGAAGAAAGTGAACTTAATTTATAGACACTTAAGGGAGTGGGGAAGTAATATGAAATGGAGGCATCAATTCAATTCTCATTGGGTCACCCGTCAATAATAAAGCAGTAGAGTAATTAGCACTTGTATCATGAGTAATTCTTTAAAGAGACATTCAACTAAAATTGTTCAACCCAAAAACATGTTCCTCTCACATTTGCCATGCTTTTTCCCTTGAATTTACAAAGATTTGTTTTTGATGCCCGGGTTAGCAACTGGGCAAACCGGCCCCAACGTTTGCTTCCGTGGAATTTGAATACGCGATCTCATGATGACAAACACTTAAATATATTGCTTTTAAGCGAGAAGGTATTACTCCATAATCTGAAGTGATTTTTTGAAAATAAAAAGGTTGCTTAAATCTTTCTTTGGGAGATGGTCATGTCTGCACACGTGCCTAATAAGGGCAAAAGTGGAAATGAAATGTGAGAAACATGCTGACATCACCCATTAACAGTGCACTAACGGAAGGGGAACTTTGTAACCGACAACTAAACCAGAAGGAAAATTTGTGTCATTTATGAAACCTGGAGGCAGATTTTTGCAATGTAGAGAAATATCAGGGGAGGTCAGGAGTATGTAGGAGTAGTAGACGCGACGATTACCCCCTTCGATTCGAAAACCCAAGAGCTAGAAAGGAGGACTGATGGTGATGCGGGGGGAGAGGATGCAGGACGCAGTCGCAGTTGACGGAGATGGCGATGGCGATGGCGAGGGAGGGGGGAAAAGATCTAGGCCATCCAGCTCCGATTTGCAGGAGCTTGAAGAGAAGGAGATGGCGGCCGTAGAGGAGATGAAGGAGAAGCAGAGGAGGGAGAAGAAGATGAGGGAGATTAGGGAGAGGAAGATGTGGGAGCTGTGGGGGATGAGCGAGATGAACTTTTGGAAGATGTATCTTATGTGGAAGATGTTGGAGGAGGAGACGGGGGAGACGGAGTTAAGGAAGATGATCGAGACAGAGATGACGAAGATGGAGATGGAGACGGAGACGAGGGAGATGGAGACGTTGAGGGCGACGGAGATGGAGAAATGTCTCTGCCTTCTCGGGCGTGGTCCTGAAGGGAAGAAGGGGCCGGTGTTGTACTTATTCAACTTGTTAGATGAGAGAGCTAGTACGATCGAAGAAGACAAAGAGGATGAGGACGGAAAGAGGCAGCGGCGGTGGCCTGGAATGCAGGTTATTACTCCAGTGGAGTCGATAAGGCGACCGGAATATTTTAACACGTCTGTCGTCGTCGGTTCGGTTTTATACGTCCTTGGTGGTATGCTTGAAGACCCTGAGAACGAACAAGAAGACCCTGAAAACGAACAGGATTGGTCATTCCATAACCAGGTATTCCTTTTTGATACCAATCATCCCCGAGAGGGCTGGATTAAGGGCCCCGATATGCTTAACGACAGATCTAATTGTAAAGCCGTGGTTGTTGAAGGCAAGATCTATGTTTTTGGGGGAAATGATAAGACGGTGGAAGATAATAATTCTACCACCCGCCCATGGGCTGAGTTTCTGGACCCCGAAAAAAACAAATGGGAGCCTCTACCAGCACTCCCTGACGATAGTCTCATTCGCAATTTATTTTATAAACCTGTCGTTTATGGCGGTCCTGGGGAAGGAAAGAAGATCATCTTGAGTTGCTGCGGCTATATTTACCATGTGGATGCCCAAACTTGGGAAGAATTCTGCCCCCCAGCAAGTATGAGTCCCTTTAATGACAATATGATCAGTGATGGTAACATCCTGTACTGGACAACTTATGAACTTCTCCACTCCTTCGATATGAAGACCCAGGATGTAGATTGTGGAATAGTTGAGGGTTATAGGCTTTCAAAGTACCCAGAAGAATTTCTTCCTGAACCAACTCTGCTTCATTTGGAGGGTGACTACTTCTGCTTTATCACCCTCGAAGATCTCCATGAAGATCACACCAAAGTTCGCTGCACCAAGTTTCAAGTTTCGCGCCAAGGTGGGTTCAAGGCTTCCGTTGTATGTCGCAATACTTGCATCATTGATTGTCCAGTAGACATCGATTGTGGCTATGCCTTTGTCTTGTAAGTTCACCACTCCCTATACTATACCTATCTCCTTGTGCATTTTGTTTGAACTATTATCCATGCACTCTGGGTTTGGTCCTTTCATTTTGCGCTTTCAAGTTGTTGTCGACAGCCCACCACGTGCCACGGTTTCCTGCATAGTGACTGCACCAAAAGGAACTCCCTTGGTACTGAACTTTATTCCTTCCATCCTTATGGTTTGATCCCATATTAGCGTGTCACACCCAAAACCAAAGTACAAGACTCAATTAGGAGAAGGCCATTGCTTGGCTTGCATCCTTCAGTGGGTTTTGAATTGCTCCTAGATGCGAGTTTTTAAAGAATTGGCCGACAATTTTCCCTAGCACCATTACACCCTTACAGGCCCAATTTCGTGTTAAAATCACGCCACTACCATTGTGTTAGGTAATGGTAATGGCCTGGTAAAATGCCTTAATACATATTAGTGTTAGGATAAGGTTACTTGTCAAACTTTACATTTTGGGATTTTGAAGATTCTACAAATATTGGGGACTACATGGGTTTGTTGTTGCTGTTGAAGATTCTACAAATAGGACTTGCAAAGATGTGTCAAACTCCTAGGTTTGTTAGAGCTGCGTCTCCATGTATTTCTTTGGCTTCTCCCTTTTCTCTTTTTCTCGTTGCGTATTCAAGGCTCCTAACAATCGGGTTTCCCCCTTTTCTTTCTACCTCTATTCTCCCAATGGATTTGATGCAGGACATAATGCTATGATATTAGCAGCTCTTATATTGTTGTGAGGCATAAGGCCTGCAATCATTTTCGTCTTTGATAATATTTCTCTTGCGAGTTATTTCTCCTTCTGGTGGATTCCAGTCTCGTCTACTCGGGAATTATAAATCTCGCTTCCGTTCTGTGGTAGGATTGGTGGCCTTGGTAGAGGTTTCTCCCCTTTTGCCTCGCTCTCTGTGTCTATTCATCTTCTATCCCATGAGCTATTATGACATATTTGCATTTCAGTGAAACATATGGTGAGGAGTTTTTAGTTTATTTTGTGTGTGTTTTCACGTACCGTATGATGAACTTAGTTGCCTCCCTTTTTCATCTGTTGTCACTTTATTGCCATTTCTCTTCATAACATATGGCTGAGTTTGATTGTTTATGTTTTGTGTGGTTTTTCAGGTAGCATATGATGAACTTAGTTATCTCCTTTTTTTCCTCTGTTGTCACTATATTGACGTTGATCTATTTTCCTTTGACATAAAATGCTCAACGGAGTTTGTATATCACGCGGTATAATTATCCTGGTTTAGATCATTAACTTTTGCATGTTGCATCAAGAATTATATATACCATAATTATGGATATCCAACATGCGTAATTCCCTTTCATAGTGGGAAGAAGGTTCTCATTGGTACAAGCAGTTAAACAAGGAAAGTTTATTTTATCCGAAGCATGGCCCCGTGCTGTGAGTTTACACCCCATGCCATCTTGCTTGCTTCCTTTCTCCAAATTTACGTCTCCTTTGCATTTTGCTATGCGCCATAATATGTTTCTGAGGTAGAATGACGATACTCAGCACAAAGTGCTTGATGATGCTTTCCGTTGATATTTGGATTATCTTTGATAAGACCAGGCACAGGCAGGGGAAGGTATTATTCATGCCGTTTCCCTTTTATGTTTTCAATTCTTTGTAAGTCATATATCTCTGTTGCTAGTTTGGTGGTTTAACAATTGGAACGTTGGAATTCAACTGAAGATAGTAGCATGCAATTGGGATTTGTGCCCTAGGGTATTCGTGTTTTTAGGGAATCCCAAGGGATTATAACTGGGAGAAGTCGTTGCATGCCTTTTGGGTGGGGACAGTATAGTTCATAATGGTCATCTAATCCCTAATGTGTTGGTATTTCTTCTAAAGGTGTGAAGTTGCCAAAGCCAAAGTTCCAACTCAATTAGGTCAAAGTTCATTCCCGACAATGTGTTGGTATTTACGTTCTTATACCGTGTGAAGTTCCCAAAGCCAAAGCTCCAACTCAATTAGGTCAAAGTCTATTCCCAACAATGGATTTCAAGTTGAACGAGTATGTTTTACGAAACAGTTCCAGCTGTGTATAAGGCCATCTATTGCCACTGTCCTTTTCTAGCATCTAAAACCACGTATAGGGCAATATTCGTCGATCTTCCTACTTTGAGTGTCAAGTCCTTAAGTTCTACAGATTGGAGTTGCTATGAGGTTAGATGCTTAGATCTCGATTTTTTCTTTCGTGTGTACTTTTCGTTTGATTTCTTGATTATGATAGATCTGTCTGGTTATGGGGTAGATTTGGAGAATGAAGCTTGTATTCTACTTCTATGTCACTATTTCATGTTGCATCAAGATTCAAGTTTATGCTCTGTGATTATTAACTGATTATCAATACTAAATTTGCTCCATGGATTGAAAAGCAAAAGGAAACCTGCAAAGATGCAAGCTCTATGATTATCCATACTAAATTTGTTTCATGAATTGAAAAGGAAAGGGAAACTGGAAAACATGCATAGGTTGAGATTTACTTGTTTATTAGTGTTTCAAGTTGTATTGAATAAGCCGTCTGTCCCCCTCGTCATTCTTTGTGCTTGAACACATCATCAGTTGCTGCGTTCTTTCTTTCTTTCTTTCTTCTTCTTCTTGCTTTTCTTCCATCCTCATCTTTTCGCTTGTGTCAAAGAAGCTCGAGAAAAGTTCAATGATTCGTGGGAAGTATGTTGTTGGAATACTAGTATATTAGTATACTAGTATTATGTGTTTAGTCCCACATTGCTTGATTACATTATGTAACGTACTCTCTTTTTATATAAATAAATGATTATGTGTGAGGGTTAATTCAACACCCTACACACCTTTTTCTCACCAAACAACATGGTATCAGAGCGGGTTCTTAACCCTAATTATAAATCACCCTTGAAACCCTAAACCCACTATAGCCGGCAGCCACCCATCACCATCACTGGTAAACAAATGGGTTTCATATGGATTGTGTTTTTCATTATCGCTTCCCATTTGTGCAAAAATTTGATTTCTTTGGGGGTGGGGGCGGTTTCTTCCAGGGGTGACTTGATGTGGTCTTGAAGGTTTGATTCTTTGCTTCTTTATCCTTAAAATAAGACCAGATATAATTTGTTTTAAGTTGTTTGGATTGACTCACTTATGGTGTGGCTTGATCGGGATTTTACTGGCAAGAACAGAAAATTAGTGAAGGAAAAACAGAACACTCAAGCTGCAAGGAAGTCCAAACGACGAACCGCAGGACTAAATGCCAGGGGCTGATGCCTATCCTTTTCATGAACAGGTTTGTAGCTCACAGTTCCTAGGCTCATCCCTGAGTATTACTGCTGGTAATAAGCTTCACTGCTATATGCTTTAACAATGCAACTGTTCTTATTGTCGTCTGTTTCCTAATATATGCCTTAATGTACTCCTTAGTCAGTGGGAGTGGGTTGCCTTTACGGAGGGATATGGAGCAGGAGAGCCCATTCAGTTATTGTTGTTTATCAATTCGTTTTCCTAAGATATGCGCTAATTTACTGTTCTAGTGAGAGCCATTTTCTATCTCATGTCATTTGAATAGGACTATAGGAGCTTCCTGTTCCAAGATTGAGTATACTGGTAATTGCTCATGCCGTTGAATGTAGTTGCTCAAATGCAGTGTTACTGTTGAATTGTCAATTTTGCTAGGTATGTTTCGGTTTGAGTAGCAGCTCATGAAGCTTTTCTTCAGATCTCTTCCAATTTCTCAAGAAGCTCGGTGTTTTCAAAAAAAATAAATTGTGTATGTCAAATTTGATTGCCAGGCATAAATGGTTTTTTTTTTTTTCCTCTCATTTTGTGTTCTTTAATTTCTTGCTAGTTGCTCATGAAGCTCAGTGTTCGGGTTTTTTCGTTTTGGCTGATGGTATATTTGGGGATTAAGATTCTATGGGTCAAAAGCTCTAACGGGCCAACGGTACGCAATGGTGTTGGGAACCCAGTTGTATTGGGTGCCTACAACTAAGATTGCCCGGCATAAAGAGCAATTTTTTTCCTCATTCCATGTTCTTTTATTCTGCCAATTGCTCATGAAGCTCAGTGTTTGGGTGTTTTCTTTGGCAGAAGGTATATTTGGGGATTCAGCTTCTACAAGTCGAAAGCTCTTGCGGGCCGACGACACGAAATGATGCTGGGAACCAGTTATATTGGGAGCCTCCAACCTCACCCCGTCTCTTTCTCCACTCCCAGGTATCAACAAAATAAACCAAATTTTTAAGAGATGCTCCTGGTTTAGTTAAATAGATTTGCATCTTTCTTCATTTTTTGATCTAGCTTTATTACAGAAGTTAAGAATGAAGGGACTACTTGGCCTAAAATAATGTAATACTTCTCAATCTTGTGCCTTCGTTTGGAACAAGGACCAGAATCTATGTTTTTGGGACTAAACCGTCGTCTTTATTTGTCATTAAGTAAACCAGTTTAGGTCATTAGTGATTAGTATACAAATGATAAATCTTGCGAAGAGGCACCGAAGTAAGTCAAAGAACAACTTATGTGAATAGCTTTTACGGTGCCATTACCATGTTCAGGGTCTATCATGGTCCCAAGAACAAAATTTTTGCAACAGTGAAACTTACAGAAATGAAAGAGGAAATAGAACAAGTTGCAATGAATCACTAGCCTCAGTAAAGTGGTTTCTCAGGATGCTTTCTGAAAGATGCCCGGGTATTGCCCAAATGTTGTTTTTTTCTTTGTTGTAAGTATGTTCGTTCACTTTGCTATGGAAGAACCCTGCAGAATTACGTAAACGACTATTTCTTTTCCTGTAAAGAGCAATGAGAGAAAGAGGTGGTGTGGAGGTTTATTTGTTTAAGGACGGCTTGGCCTGACTACTGAGAATCCCACTGTCATTTTTTGAATGTGGTTCGTCCTGTCTCCGTTTTTTGGAATGTTAATGGATTCTTACTTCAACTTCATTAAAGTATAATCTCGGTACCGAGACTGAACTAAACAAACTATAGCAAAAATGTGTGTTATTAGTTTCTTTTAAAGATGGCTTCGCTAAGAATAAATTTTGGGAATTTAATGTACTTAACTTTCACAAATTTTATACGCTAGGGGTGTGTTAGCTGAGGGCATTTGTTAGGTTTTTTTGTTAGTACTCATTTTACTAGACATGTCGGTAAGATGTTCAAAATTGTTGGTGAAGATTAAGCTACTTAATCTATTTGTGACATTGATAAGTGTTTGACTTTGTCATAACTTTTGTTCTTTCCAATTCATGCAGTATTTGAGATTTGGTAAAGAGCTATGTTGGTGGTTGCGGCAGTGGTGATTGGCAGCCAATAAAGATTTAACTCAACAAATTTACATTCATGGTTTGGATGAATGTTCGGGGAGTAATATATAGGGGTGTGTTTCTACAGAAAGGCTTTTAGCCGACGGTGCTATTTTTGTACCCCTGGAAATGGCCAATTTCAACTGGAATTCACCAATAAACTTCAGGCAGCAGTATTTGTTGTTTTCTACATCTAACTGTCTGGATATTTGTCAGCTACGAATATTCTCTTGGATATTTGTCTGAGTGGATTCAAGTTGTGTTTTTTCCCCCAAGAAGTCAGTAAACGGTGAATGTAGTTATTGACAGAGAAGGGTAGTCATTAAGGTTGGGTTTAGATTGCATTCTGTCGTGTGAATTTCTAGTTATTATTTTGTTTGGCATCTTTATGGACTTCCTTTTGGAGGCATTAGATTGTTCTCACGCTTGTGAACCTCTTCTTATATGTCATGGATATGGTCCTTTCCAAGAATTCACGTTGAAGAGTCACCGACACTGATATATATAGTAGCAAGTTTTGAAATTAGTAAGAAACATTTGGGTCATAGTAATTTCTAACGTTCTTACTTCCCTGCGAAAGCAAGGTTGTAGGTGTATGATGGTTACATGGCTAAATACTTTTCTTTTTCTTTTGGATAGTGATTTTCACACTTCATTTTTTTTTGTATAACCCTCCCTTTTTGAGTACTGTGAATTTACAATGTAGCCTTTCCACCTGTGAAAGATTATACAAATGAAAGGTTGATTTCACATCACAAGAGGACTATAAAAGGAATGGGGTTATAAAAAAGAGAGAAAGGGAAAGTGCGAAAATCAATCATCTCTCTTTTTCTTATCTTGGTTGTATTTTTCTAGTTATGTGGATGTAGACACAATGCAAACTGCGTGAAATGAGTACCAAGTTAAAAATTGTGAACAAAAAACAGAAATAAATTCTTGTCCCAGAATTTTTTGACAAAATTGAAGTACACGGGTTTGCGAACATGTAGGCCCAATTAGGACAAAATTCCGGCTTCTCTGCGATCATTTTTTTATTGGATGAAGGGAAAATAATCCTAAATGTCTGAAACAGTAAACGAGTGCTATATGACAATCCCTATCATCAATGCTACTCCCTTCGTCCCTATTTAAATGTTCTACTTCGTAATTCTAACTTATTAAAAAAATATCATTATTATACCTTTCACATCAACTTTTTCCTCCACTTTTCCTACTTACCCATCATCATTACACTTTTACTCACTAACTTT
>JAOTQK010000002.1:22589579-22612806 GCA_025642025.1 Rhododendron ferrugineum
AAACCTACTGAATCACTTATTACTTAATTGATTCAGTTTTAAGTGCTGAATTTAGGTTATCAAACAAGCCCTTAGTAAGAAACATTTGATTGTATTTACCCCCCAAAAAAAAAACATTTGATTGTTCTTTGGGTCCTGATTTCCATCGCTCTTACGTACCCCTGCAAAGCAAGGTTGAAGCTGTACGATAGTTACACGGGTGGAGACTTTTTTTCCCCTCCTTATCGAATGTTATGTAGTTCATAGCTTGTTGTTTCAAGTTTCAATGCTATGGATTATGAATGGATTTTAAAATTTTGGAGATTTCCCCACCCGAAAAGTTCTTTGTTACTATAAATTTTGTAGCATGAATGAGTAAACTTTTGTGGTATGTATATCCCTATACTTTCGACAAGATTGAAGGGGACACGGGTTTGCAAACATGTGGGTCCAATGAGGCCATCAGATTTTTTATAAATCCGGCTTCTTTTCAATCATTTTTTCATTGGATGAAGAGGACAATAATTTCCAAGATTTGAATTAACTAATACATTTTGTGGATGGTATTAGATAATTCCTTACCTAGAGTATTAAGTGGACCAGCAATCCCCACTCCAATTATTATTTTTATATTGGGAAAAAAATTGCAGTCCCCTTGCAGTCCCCCTTCCAATTTTATCTTTAGCCCCACGAGACAAACAAGGAATTATTCATAGCCTTGCGCCATTGCACCAATATTGCATTTTTTTGGCAAAGTGTCAATATTTGTGGCCAAAAAATGACGACAACCCAAGTTAATTTGGCCAAACCATTGGGCTTGCTTCTAGAAAAAACAGGTGAACATGTGAAAATTGCTCCTAGGAAATCAGGTGAACAAGAAAGTGTAGACGACCCTGATATTGCAAGCTTATCGCACGTGGAGGGATCTCGAAATGCTACTCCAAAACAAGCTTGAGCCCTGGCTCATACTCAGCAACATCAAGAGTACAATAATGTTAGGGAAGAATTAACGAGCTCGAGCCGCTATAAAAGTTTAAAAACATAGCTGAAAAAGACATGCATATATTCGCGTGGGTGATTAAATACCTAAGATCTACAAAACTCGCAATCTCTTAGAACAGGCTGCAAAAGAGATATCTCTTGCGAATTCCTTAATCTCAGTTTGTATGGTCTGCCTTTGATTGGAAAAGGGAGGGAATAGTATAGGTGCGAGTAAGCTGACATGGACAACCAAGAACGTTGAGCCAAAAAGAAGAAAACACCGTGTCATAAGTATTAACGGTGTTAGAGGCCGATAAAAAAAAACAGGGTTAGAGTAAACTTAACGGAATGGGGGAATGTTGCTAATAGTTTGTAAAATAGGAAAGGGCAGCGTAATTATCAAAACCTAAGGGGAGGTCAGTGAAATTTACCTTAGTTTTAAAAAAATGGAGTAACTTCACGTTATTGAAATGCATTTTCATCATCCAATTACCGAAATATAATCTTTTTTTCAACAGCTATTTACCGAAAATGTATGTTCGGTAGTTGTTTACCGAATGTTGAACATATTTTCGACATGTAGTTACCGAAATATAGTCTTGTTTTCAACAGCTATTTACCGAAATGTTATGTATGATTTTCAACAACTATTTACCGAAATATAGTGGGTTAAGAGAGAAAATACGGGGCTGCGAATAGTGGCCCCCAAAATTAAGGTGCAATCAAAATAAAAAATGTAGTGCGAAAATCAGTTAAAAAAAAAATTCATTCGGAAAACCTATAGAACCCTGTAGAAAGAAAGGAGTGAAATTAAGGCTCTGTTTGGAACTTGTGGAAAAGAAAAGAAAGTGGGAGGAAAATGAGAGGAAAAAGGGAAGAAAAATTTACTATTCACAAAACTGAAAATTGTTATTTTCTTCTCTCTCTTCCAACTAAATAATAGAAGGGAATTTTTTTTAATTTTCCTTTCTTTTCCTTTCCTTTCCTTAGGCTCTGTTTGGAACTTAAAGAAAAGAAAGGAAAATTAAAGAATTTTATCTCTTATTGTTTGGTTAGAAGAAAAAGAGAGAAGAAAATAAAGATTTTAAGTGTAATGAATGATAAGTTTTCCCTCTTATTTTCCTTCTCTTTTCTTTTCTTTTCCCTAGGTTCCAAACAAAGCCTTAATTTCCAATTGGAGTCTAATGTGCCATCAATAAAAAAATGTTGCGCGAAAATCAGTTAAAAAAAATACTCATTCGGAAACCCTGTAGAACCCTATAGAAAGAAAGGAGTGATGGTCCCTATAGAACCCTATACAAAGAAAGAAGGAGTGATGGTGATGAGGGGCAAATGCTAGGAAGTGCTAGGAAGTCCGCAAATTCTATGAAGTCCTCTAGAATATGGAGAAGTGTTTAGTAATGTGAGAAAATTGCTATTTCAACATTTCTTTACCTTAAAAGCCAGCTATCCCCTAGGGCATGTTTAGGCCAAAACAAATTGAAATCTAGTCATAAGTGAGGCGGGGAGGACAATCTCCCGAATCCTTCTTTTTCTTCTTTGTAACTTGAAGCTAAACTCCTTAATAAGGAAGAAGAGCTAAAGTAAGGAAGCGAAGCTGCTTTCCTCAAGGCCGCTATTCCTGACTTTAGGAATAGAGTAAGGCCTTCACCTAAACCTCACACGTGGGGGATAATCGCACTAGTATATCCCTCCGAGTGGGACAAGGACTACATGTACACGAGGGGTTAGTCAGGACGAAGCTCGCTCGTGGTCTTCCCATATTCTTATCCTTGAATGGACTTCTTTCAAGGACGAGGATTCAAGCCGAAACCGGAGTTGTGTTTCCGCCTAGACACCTACTTCAACGTGCATAGGCCACATTGTTCTGAAGCGGAGTCACTTTGTCCGTCATTTAGCATTAGTGCGTTCTGAAGCGGCTCTCCGACTGAGGGAACTAGCAATAAAAGTGGGGCAAGACATCTGAGTCAACAATTTAGAAGGGTAGGGTTCAAAATGCTGGCAGCAAAGAAACGACCAAGATTTCCCTCCCAAGATACTGAACCAGGAAAACGACCAAGATTTCCCTCCCAAGATACTGAAGCAAAAATCATGTCTACTACGGTGAGTTATTGGTATACCAGTGAGAGAAAAAAGTATGGCAAGATGGAGAGGATTGAGGCGTTGTGGTCTAGCGCTGAGATCCCTGTGACCATACTCTCATTTGAAAGTTTATTTGAAATGTCTAAGGTTTTCCGGATTTTACAAGATCCGAATCATGCGAATATCCCTAGGGTTTTCGGCCAACTCGAGGAGATTAATACGCTCGTGGTAGAACAACTTCCCAGACGCCTGTAACGGATTGGCTGAAACATAAGGACGAAGAGATATGGACTGCAGATTTGGGTGGAACACAGTTTCTCGAATTGGATATGGCTATGCCTTCTTTCCAATTCGAGAAACTGTTTTCCACTCAAATCTGGAGTCCATATCTCTCCGTCCTTATGTTTCAGCCAATCCGTTATGGGCGTCTGGGAAGTTGTTCTACCACGAGCGTATTAATCTCCTCGAGTTGGCCGATAACCCTAGGGATATTCGCATGATTCGAATCTTGTAAACTCCGGAAAACCTTATACATTTCAGATGAACTTTCAAATGAGAGCATGGTCACAGGGATCTCAGCGCTAGACCACAATGCCTTAATCCTCTCCATCTTGCCGTACTTTTTTCTCTCACTGATATACTGATAACTCACCCTAGTGGACATGATTTTTGATTCAGTATCTTGGGTGGGAAATCTTGGTCATTTTTCTGGTTTAGTATCTTGGGAGGGAAATCTTGGTCGTTTTTTTGCTGCCGACATGTTGAACCCTACCCTTCTAAATTGTTGACTCAGATGTCTTGCTCTACTTCTATTGCTAGTTCTCTTAGTTAGAGAGCCGTTTCCAGAACGCACTGAAGGAGTGCGGGAACTAGGCCGCCACCGTTAGAACAATAAACTGTCAAAGCCACAATAAAGAGTGCGAGCAGGGTAGTCAGGAGTTGGAAAATTAATCGTCGGAACAATTGATTATAAATTACACACATATTTCAGATTTGTAATATCCAAGTATGCTATTTCATATGTTATAACCATATGATTTACTTTGTTACATGTGATATTTTTTTGCATGATCTCAACTATTCAGGTTTGATTCATTCAATCATATGTGAAATGTAGTTGGAGATATTTAGGCTTGATTTCAGGCATGTAATTGGTGATTTGGTTCTTCATTTCTGGTTGCAATAGTGTTTCTCTCATATATAAGATTCCTACTGAGAGATGAATACATACAAAGTATAATTCTCTTACATAATACGTACCCAAACACAGTATGTTTCTGATGATGAAAATTGTCAATGAGAGCCTTAAAGATTGTTAGGAGGGCATCGGGAAATACATTAAGAAGATCCTCCATTGCTCGTTGATTGGAATCTTTGTCCCTAGTACCCTGTAATGGTGGAGACAATTGCGGTGAAATTGGTATATCCTGCCAGACTCGTTATATACTATGGATATCCCGCCAGATTGGCGATTGGATTGCAAAGAGAATGCAAGTAAGTGGATTGGCGGCCGATTGAGGAACTTTGTTCGCCCAACCATTCATGCTCAGAATGGCATGTTTCTGCCATGTATGGATTTTTGGATCCCATGTCTTTTTTCTTCTACAAGTACACTCCCTGTGTCATCATAAATTAGTTCCTCCATAAACATGTTAATGTCCTGCAATGAGAATTGCTCAACTATGTTGATGAAGTCTCCCCGATCATGCCAATTATAGAAGATCGGGGCCCAATGGGCCCAATAGATAAACGTGACGAAATCCTTAAACTCAGCAAAATCCCTGAAAATTTTAACAAAAAATCTTTTGTTTAACTAGTGAAATATGGTCGTAGTTAAACAGAAGATTTCTTGTTAAAATTTTCAGGGATTTCACTAAGTTTAGGGATTTTGCCACGTTTATCTATTGAATCACTACATATCCTTTAGTATTTCCTGGATCACACGAGAAATTTAGACTTCTGCAAATAGTTGAGTCTTTGTGAACTGTTCTGAATATACATTACAATTAAAGACATTATGTTTAACCTGCTGTTAAAATGGAAATTGACCAGTTTGCTATACTTTGCATGCTCTGAGATGTGCTGCCAAGGTATTTAACATCAGATATATGTTCCGGCTCTATATAGATTTATGCATGCACAATTTAGAACATGATTTACACACAATGTGCAAGATCCTAATTCGAACAATTTTTTTCCTTTTAATGAAATTTGGACATGGAAGAACTCATTTTGGCTATATTACTGTACCATCATTTATGTTCCATGTTGATTATCATAATCTTTTCTTCCTTTTTCTTTTTCTGAGTTTGTTGTTGCCTGACATTGTGTTGATTGGTGGCCGAGCAGAGATGGACAATAATGTCAACTTTGAATACAGCCAGCTTGTACAAGTTCATGAGCGACAAACTGATTCGCAAATATTCAAGAGACATGTGGAACGTCGAACCAGTCAAATTACCTTTGAAAAGAACCAATAATATGTTTGAAGTAGTTCTATCACTCACTTAGAAAAGAGATACATTCCCTATTTCTTGAAGTCTCTTATCCCTCATTAGTTTATGAGGAAACCTCCCGAATGCTGTGTCACGCCCTTGGAATTACCTTGCAACCTTCCCTCCTCTCGAGGGGGAGGCAGAAGGACCATTCCTATGCTGTTGCTTTGTCTAAATGCTTTGTTTTTGTATCTAACAAATGTTTGAGAGCAATTCTTGGTTGCACAATTAATTCTAACATATTGCATCTTATGTTGTATTGCTCATATAGATTTTTTGTTTAAAAAATCAGGTTGTATTTCAAGGCAAATCAAGAAATTTAGAATAGAAAATACAATCATTCTCCTCAAGAGATGTCAAAGGAGAGCTTTACAGAAATTGATTCCTTCTAGTTGTTTTGATTTCTAAAGGATGCTGCTCACCTCAGTTGCTACAGTAAAAGCAATTGTAGAATTTCAGTTCTTGTTTCATCATGGGAGACCTCTCTTCTGTACTGGAAGTGCTAAAGGTGATTGTAGTATTACCATGTGTTTGTTTAGGTTATGGTTTAAAAGCTTTCATCCGCCCATTCTTTGTTGAACTTCATGGTTTAATACTTGTCTCCCTAATTGCCGTCCTTGTGCCTTCTCTCTTCAGCTTCAAACCTCAAGGTTTGTTTTCACCTTTTGCTTATTCACTTTTCTCACTCTTTTTGCTTGTTTTCTGAATGAGAATGCTTTGGGTGCAGAACTGAAAGGAGCATCTCTGGAGCTGCTAGCCAAACTGTTACTTGAACATGCCCGGAAGCAGTGTCCCTTCCTTGGTTTGTGGGGGATTTAGTATCCACTTCGATGCCTTTGGACGTGCTTGTGTAGTTTTAAGTTTGTCTTACCTTGTTGGATGAAGAATTATGTGTTTTAAGTTTGTCTTACCTTGTTGGATGAAGAATTATGAACACTGCTTATTGTACTGGTCTAAAAACATAAAAAGCTTGATTGATGAACCTTCTGGTTTGGTTGTTCCTCTTCGTGTGCAAACTACGGCCATGTAACATCTGAAGCTGATTTTTTTTCTGTTATGCATGATACCTTGCTTGGTGGTGCCGAATATCAAACGAAATACAACTCTTATGCCACTATCTCCAAATTCCTTTTAGAGTTTTAGTACTCATCTGTTAGCATGGAAAGGATTGATTGTTAATGCTTGCCCCTATGTGCTAGGGAATTGGATGGAGGATTGTGCCCTTGGTGAAAGTCTCGAATCTGGGTGCGCGAGGGAATTGGGTGGAATTCGATTTGCGCTAGGGCTTCAAATACAAATCTGGTATGGGGAAGAAGGGAAAAAATGTAAAAGAAAAAAAAATGGTATGTAATAGAGTATAGGTAAAATGGAAAGTATTGGTACCATGTTGAAAATGGATAGCAAAATGTGAACTGTTCACTAGCATTTTTAGATCAAATTTTACATGCTCTAAGAGCATCTCCATTTCTTCTTCTTTCTTTTTTTTTTTTGGCTCGGCAAGCATCTCCATTTCTTGCTCTAAATGTACTATAATCATTGTCTCAAATGTATTACCAGATTGAGTTTTACTCAACATTTTTAATTACCAGATTGAGTTTTACTCAACATTTTTATCAAGGGAAACTCAATTTTTCACTCAAAACTTTCATATTGTCGTAGACTAAGAGCCTAGGACTCTAGCTAGTAAGAGCATCTTCCGTTCTTACTATTTTTAATTTACTTACAACCAAAATCTAGGAAAAATCATTCTAAATGCACTCTAGTCATTGTCCTAACTTATGGTATCAGATAAGTTTTGCATAATTTTTACTCAAATTTTTGAAGGCTTGTTTTGTTCTTCATAATTTTACATCTATGCCATTAATAAAGCTTTTATTAAAAAATTTGTAAAAGTGTTTTGATTTGTCCACTGGGTACTTCATATGAGATAAAGATTTTGCTCAAATTTTGAGCAACGGCCGAAGATGCTCTAACCAATGTCGGGGTAGAGGATCGTTTTTCCCAGATTTTGAATTTTGGGTGTTTTTTTTTGTTTTTGGGCAGTAGAGTTTTTACGCCTCATTGTTTTAAATTTAATTATTTTTCCCGTTTTGTGTGTTTTGTTCGTCTTTTTTGAATTTTTGTTAGATTCGAGTAATATTTTTTGAATTAATCACCCGACTCAACGAGAGAAGTTTAAAAAGTACAAAATTAAGACAGAAAAACAAAACAAAGTTCACTAAATACCAAAAAAGTATTAAACATACTGTTTTATTCATCTAAAGTGCCATCTTATTTGAATTTTTTCAACATCGATCCATATTTTTGTACTGGTACTTTTCCGATTCTTCTCGTCAAGACGAACGATTAATTTCAAAAATTACGGCAAAAAACTAAATAAAAAATTAAAAAAATTAAAAAATATCAAAATAAATTTCAAATTTATAAATTTACAAGAATGCAGTATCATGTACTTGTAGACACTAGTAGTATCTAGTAGCAGCAGCAGCAGAATTTATCGATTTTATTATGCTGCAACGTAACCTCGGGTAGAAAATTTATAGGAAACTCCGTGAGTGTTTGTTTTAATTTTTTGTTCCTTCCAAAAGGAGCGAGCGAAAGACTGACAGGCAGTCGAGAAGGAAATAGGCAACGGGTCAAACGCAACGTTGCTCGATCGGAACTAGCCACTCTCGGAGAGAGAGAGAGAGAGTAGAGGAAGATAGAGAGAATGATCTCCGACGGTGTCGAAGACGAAGACAAATGGCTGGCGTCTGGGATCGCCGGCCTTCAACAGAACGCCTTCTACATGCATCGCGCCCTGGTAATTCCTTTCTCTCTCTCTCACCCGACTCCCATATCAATTCTCTCCTTCTCTCTCTATACATATACATATCGATGCATATACATCGTTCTACGAGAAGTAAACCCTAATTCGGATCGATTCACATCAGGACTCGAACAATCTGAGGGACGCCCTCAAGTACTCCGCCCAGATGCTCTCCGAGCTTCGTACTTCACGCCTGTCCCCTCACAAATACTACGAGCTTTGTAAGCTGTCGTTGCCTATTTACTGTTTCTGATTTTTCTTTCGCCTGCTAGATCCACAGAGTTTATTATCATATTTTGTACTTGATCTCCAATTGACTAGCATAATGTGTTTGTTTGATTCACTAGACATGAGGGCGTTTGATGAATTGAGAAAGCTGGAGATGTTTTTCAAGGAGGAGACTCGGCGGGGCTGCTCCATTATTGATCTGTACGAGCTTGTGCAGCACGCCGGTAACATTTTGCCCAGATTGTAAGTGACAATTACATTCCACTCCCTATTATTTTTATTCGGTATTCATCATTTGGTGTTGTTTCTTAATATGGGTCCGATTTTGTTCCAAAATGGATGATGACTTTCTGCAAGGTGCGCTCTCGTAGAATTGAAATGTGAATGGCTCATTCGAGTGAAATGATGATTACGTTAACTATTTCCTGTTTGTTTGAAAAAGTAAGTTGGTACATGTTGGTTACTTGCATTGATTTTGGAAAAGAGAAATGAAACCGAGGGCTTAAATTTAAAAAACAGAAGGCGATAAAGAAGCAGAGGTTTGAATAGGACCCAATCACCCAACAAACAACGGGACGCACTTTGGGCTTCAAGTGATATTTTCGGTTTATGAAGCTGAATTTCTTCAAATTGAGTGTTTTTGATGCAATAGACCCACATGGTTCAACTCAATAGAGAGTTATATATGCAAATGAACAAACACACACACGTACAGAGACGTGAAATGAGAATGGCTTGTTTGAGTGAAACAATGACCATCTTTACTGTTTCCTGTTTGTTTGAAAAAGTAAGCTGGTTCATGTTGGTTACGTTTATTTTGGAACAGAGAAATGAAACTGAGGGTTTAAAATTTAAAAGTAGGAAGTGATAGAGAAGCAAAGGTTTGAATGGGACCCAACAAACAACGGAACAAACTTTGGGCTCCAAGTGGTATTTTCCGTTTTATGAAGCTGAATTTCTTCAAATACCTGAGTGATTTTGATGCAAATATACCGACATGGTTCAACTCGATATATATATATATGAACACACACAGATAGATATGGACGCATATGTGTTCATACAAACCTCACTTCTCTTGTTATAATTTTCCGGTTGTGCACCTTTAGGCAATATAGGCTTAGACCAACAGGGGAGAATCATGTTAGTTACTCTTCTACTGAAATGATTGTGTGTTCTGGCACGATAGAAATGGTTGTATGCTTGATATTTCACCCAAGGGTGCGGTCAATTGTATGATGGACTAATTGGATGCCACTTTTTATGCTGTGAGTTTCAAGGGAGACCTATTCAAATTATCACTATCATTTGTCTTAACCGACCTTATGGTATATGCAGTTTGTTAAAACCATCATGCCATAATTATCCCAAATGTTTATGTATTTCATACTGATAAAAACTTCCATTTGAGTACTCCTCATACCAGCGTTATTTGTTTTTTAAATCGCTGTATGCTTGCTTGCCTGATTCTTGATTATAAATAACTGCTTGTATCATTTGTGCTGTTATAGTCTTAGAGATATGCTGTACTCTGCAAAAATTGGTCAGGGAAAGATTGTCTGAGCTTCCTTTGCTGCATTCCAGTTCAAAAGTGGTTTTAGATGCCTCGTATATTTATGTGTTTAACAGTAAGGCAGTTGACAAATTTCATGTTCCCATAAAATTCACTCCTGTTTCTTTTTAGGCCGAATGTGTTTTTGGTTTAATTTTTCGGCTGTTCTATAGACATCCGCTTTTCCACTTTTTGGGTTACCGTGTTGTTTTTTGTGTGTTAAATTTTTGCCTGCGAAAAATTTTGTGCTCTTTGTTTCTGAGGTGTTTTTATGCATTGCTTTTTTTCAGGTATCTCCTTTGTACAGTTGGATCTGTGTACATCAAGTCTAAGGAAGCTCCTGCGAAGGATGTCCTTAAGGATCTTGTGGAAATGTGCCGTGGCATACAACACCCTATACGTGGGCTTTTTTTGAGGAGTTATCTTTCTCAGGTCAGCAGGGATAAATTACCAGATATTGGTTCCGAATATGAAGGGTAAGGAAATCAGGTGGTCACCTTTTTCTACTTTATTGTGAATTTAGGTGGAAGAATTATTCAACTTTGATACTGAATGGATCAAAATGTTGGTTGTTCCGCGGAAGGGAAATTGCTTTTCTCCCTTATGGTGCTATCATGTAGCAGGATGACCATATTCTCTGCCACTACTTTCTTGGGAGTTTTGTGAAATGGATTGCCTAAATGCTTTCCAATTTGGTGCTTTCGAGCACCAAATTAACTTCTTTGTACTTGGAGTATTATTGAGTATAGTTGATGCCATGTTTGAATCGATGGGGGCAAGTATCATCAATTATGTAACCTATTGACATGGATTTAGTAGACAAAATATCTTAGCTTGTGACCTACGAATACTAGAAAGGAAAGAAATGGACAAGCCGCCATTAATGCTGTTTCAGTGTCATGACTCTTGATTGTTTTCGCTCGTTTGATATTCCTCATGAATGATATGTTCTTTTGTTGATAGTAAAAGTTCGTTTTACATTCTTAATCTGGTATTAGTTTACTGGGTAGGATGTAAACCTGATCTGTGTGAGCTTTCCATAACTCCTGCAGGGATGCGGACACTGTCATGGATGCCGTGGAGTTCGTCCTCCAGAACTTCACAGAGATGAACAAACTATGGGTGCGGATGCATCATCAGGTTCGTTCAAATTTGTAGAATGTGTCCGCTTTCATGCATGGACCTGCATGGCATTTTCTTAAAAAAAAACAACAAAAACAAATGCTTAGGCATGTATGGTGCTGTGGTGCTTGCATGCCATCAAGGTTAAAAAGTATCAATCGTGAGGGCATGATTTCTGGCCATGCAGGTATTATAGTGGTTGTCAATCATTCATACTCTTTGCTGATCTTGAGTTGAGGATAGCAATCGGCCTTTCTGGTCTGCAGGGACCTGCTCGGGAGAAGGAGAGACGAGAAAAGGAAAGGAGCGAGCTTCGCGATCTTGTAAGATCAGTGACCTGGAATCAGCTTATATTTTTCCACATTGCCATAGAAGTGTGTAGGTATGCACTTACAACAGTTTGAACTTCAAGCTTTTCCTGTTTCATTAGGTTGGGAAGAACCTGCATGTCCTCAGTCAGATTGAAGGTGTTGACCTTGATATGTACAGAGAAACTGTGCTTCCCAGAGTCTTGGAGCAGGTTTGATCTGTTTATACCTCATTCGTTTTGGTTTTGGGAAGAGGTGTAAAATAGTTGAATTTACCTCTCAATCACTTTTGGCAGGTCGTCAATTGTAAAGATGAGCTTGCCCAATATTATTTGATGGATTGCATAATTCAAGTATTTCCTGACGAGTACCACTTGCAGACGCTTGAAATCTTGTTGGCTGCTTGCCCCCAGCTTCAGGTAGTAACACATTTCATCGATTCGTTGTATAACTACTATGTGTGCCGTGGATGACATTACTTTCGTTTCTTTATTCTTCTTTTTTTTACTAATTGTGCTGCCACTTCTTTGCTTTAAATTTTAGTATTTTCATTTTCATGTTTAGATTATTGGTTTTATGATTTATGTGGCTATATGATTTGTGCACTTTCCGGATAGTTGATGCATTGTATTTGTGTATGCTTTGAACCATGGAGATAAACAATTAGGATGTGTTCCATGCGTACAATTCCTAAAAGATTTCTAATGAGTCGTATGGATTCTATAGAATATACAGTCAGGCCAGTTTCATTCCCAAATAAGGGGCTGATTGGACTAAACTCCTTATTGAGACTGCAATCGAATTGAGAAAAAAATAGATATAAAGGGCCAACTCTTCTTGTTGTGCCTCTATTATCCCGGGTTTCGCTGGGCAAAATTTATTGAGATTTTAAATCTTGAGGATCCCCATGGAGAATTATCTTGTCCCATGGCACATGGGTTGGGGCGGGCTGACATGTTATGGAATAACTTCTGCAGCCAAGTGACTGAAATGCTCCCCTCAGGATTGTTTCCTGGGCAAGGTTACCTGGATCGTGTACCGCAACGTATCGTTGCGGTACGTTGAATGGGAACGGGATTGCAGTATGCCACACACTTCGGAACGCGGTACGATGGGGGTAGGCTCCTTCAGATCATTGTTCGGAACAAAATTAGTTTGTTCCGAATGCGCAACATTTTGCCGATGGTTTTAGTATTATTACTTAGTAGCATCTATATATGACACTGTAGTCTGTACTTATTAATTTATGATGATTTTTTTTGTCATATGAGAGTGTCTTTATCATCTGTATGCCATTTTTATCTTCGGATTGCCAGAATACCTATATCAATTCGCCATCGATCCCTGATTTGGATCGTTTGATCCGGATTGCAATTTGTACCTTACAGTGAATTGTGGTAACCCTGTTCCTGGGATTCCAGGATAAGTTATCCTGCCTGTTCCTGTTCTTGAAACAAACATTTCCTTAAAGGCATACATTTGTTCATTGATGAATTCCTTGCGCCCTTTATGATGGTTTCTTTTTGTTAGCCATCTATGCTGATAAGTCTTTTTTTTTTCTTTTCTTTTTGTTGTTTTTGCCCCCTTCAAAGTGAACATTCTATTTTTATCTGGTTTATTAGATGACCCTCCTTGATATACGAAATTCCTTGAAGTGTATTTGTATGCATTCTATTGGTCTGAGAAGTCTTAATGCGCCTCCTCCCCATGGCTGAGGGTGTTTTTGTGCTTCACTTACCCTTGGCAAGGGAGCTATTGTATCACTGTATTGTAGTAGGGAGAATCTCTTTTCTTCAATCTTTTTTTAGATAAAGTTTCTATATTGTCATCATTTAAACAATTCCTCTAGTTTTCTGTTCTTGTTCTTTCTTCCCCATGCATCCCTTAGCCCCATTAGTCAGTGAGACTGAATAATGTATTGGAAAGGAACAACTTGTCAAGAAGGTTTTCCTTAAGATAAAAGAGATCAAGCTCTTTCTAAGAGTGAGGCGATCTCCTATGATGGATTTTCAGATTTATTGGACAATATAATTATTTCATCATTTAAGATTTTGCATCACAAACATCTGACCCATGTTGTTGGACTATAAGCAGCATAATTTTTCCCTGGTTACTTTTGTATATCTCAGCCGTCCGTTGATATCAAGACAGTGCTTTCGCGGTTAATGGAAAGGTTGTCAAATTATGCTGCTTCAAGTACAGAAGTGAGTAATGGAATGCTGTACTCCTGGCTTCAGAGTAGTAACAGGGGTACTGATGATGATTTTATGTTGCAGGTGTTACCTGAATTCTTACAAGTAGAAGCTTTTGCAAAACTGAACAATTACATAGGGAAGGTAAATCTTGCTTGGTACCTTCAAATAATCCAGGGATTTTTATCTTTTCATTAAAACCTTGTTGACCATGGAAACTGGTTTGGTACATTCACTTGATTTTGTTTCATATTTTTTATTTATTTCAACACTCAGTGAAGCTGCTGTGAATAAGTTTTGAAGTATACTTTAGTGAGCTTCCTAGCTCTTTTAGGTTTTAGGTTTTATACTTGAAAGGAAAAACCTCCCACTCATTATTGCCTGCTTGATTGACTCCCACTCTTGTGCCAGACAGCTTCTACTTCTATGATTACATCCACGAAGGCCTTCCCCTGCTCCCGGCTCCTACTTCTATGTTGAAAACAATGAAAAGGAACACCAAGGAGGACCAAAGAAACTAGAAGACTGCACATTAAATAGCTAAAAGTAGGTGCAAGTTCTTAGATCACTACAGTGCACTTGGTGTTCTGCGATTGACGGTGGAAGTGAGCACCATGCACGGACTATAAGACAGCACCCTAACATCCAACACCCAAATTTGCTTGATGATTAGCTAAATAAGTCCCCTTCCCTCTTCACATGGTGAATTAACAGCTATTGGCTATTGAGAAATGGTTTCTCAGCTATTGATGGTTTCTCAGTTTTCATTTCTCTCTATTTGTGTAACTCAATAGGCAATTAAGAGGAGAAAAGTTTACTTGAGTTGGCTGTTGTGTGGAATTTGTGTAACTCAATGGGCAATTGAGAGGAGAAAATGTTTACTTGAGTTGGCTGTTATGTGGAATTAAAGTGAAGCTATATTTAGCCACCGGTCTGTTTCTGTAAATTGCTGTACATGAAACCATCCTTGCTTTAGTGTGGTTGTTCATGATTGTATACTTCCGAAGTTCTACTTTGTGGTGATTCTTGTTTCTTCTCAGTTGACTGTGAGCACTATCCTCCTCTGTACTTCAATTTCTGCACTAATTGTTTGCAAAAATTGGATTTGAACCTCTCTCTTAATTCAAATTTGGTGGTTGTATTTCGTTGCAGGTGATTGAAGCACAGGTTGACATGCCTATCGCCGGAGCCGTGACTTTATATTCATCTCTTCTTACATTTACACTTAACGTCCATCCTGATCGGCTTGATTATGTAGACCAAATATTGGTAGGTTTCTTTTCAGATTGCTCTCTCTCTCTCTCTCATACACACTGCTGCACACACAGACACAATTGCACACTCATACACACAATGAGAGAGAAAAGAAACTTCTCTCATTATTGTATGTTGTGGTCTAGGCAGTCTGGAGAATTTTTGCTCAAAGTTGTGGGCAGAAATTTAAGCTGTATGCTTTGTGGAATTGTATTAGGTGTATTAGAAATTGGATTGCTTTTCGTGTGCTAATATTAAAGTGGTCTGAATCTTGAACTGGATATGTATACCCTTCTGAGAAAGGTGATGACCATTTTGAATGAACGTATCAAATGAGAGGTTTGGTGTGCAGAAGTTTGTGTTGTGTTAGTATGGCACGTAGAATGAGAGGTTTGGTTTGGCACCCATCCTGTTTGGATTTTTTCAGATGGGCCTCAGTGCTAAGAAAAATTTCCTTCTTGATCTTCTGCAGGGAGCATGCGTTAAGAAACTCTCCGGGAAAGGAAAGCTGGATGACAGCAGAGCGACAAAACAGATCGTTTCACTTCTTAGTGCACCCTTGGAGAAATATAATGATATTGAGACCGCGCTGAAGCTTTCTAACTATCCTCGTGTCATGGAGCACCTTGACAATGGAACAAATAAAGTCATGGCCGGTGTTATCATTCAAAGCATCATGAAAAACAGGACTAGTATTTCTACTTCTGACAAGGTATGCTTTATTTACAATTTAGTCTGTTCTGAAATTTCTGAGAAACGTGCTTCTGAATTGTGTATAATTATTGGTCTTTGTAGGTTGAGGCATTGTTTGAATTAATAACTGGACTTATCAAAGATTCAGATGAGAATCTTCATGATGAGGTGATCCATATTTCTGCCATCTACTGTTAACTCCCGTTGGTTACAAGTTTATGCGAAAAACATGACGTTTCTATTCTATTTATAGTTCTGATAAAAAAATATTCCATATATAATCTTAATCATTTCACCGCTTTTCCTTTGTTTTTGAGTATGAATCTAAGCCTTTTGCACTTACTGTTTTTTTTTAAAATGTCTTTGTACTTCATTTTTCTTCTTCAGATTGACGAGGAGGATTTCCATGAGGAGCAGAATTCGGTTTCACGTCTCATTCAAATGCTGTATAATGATGATCCGGAAGAGATGTTAAAGGTATTAATACACTCGTCTTATCTTATTCAAGTTTCTATAGATATTTGCTCCCATATAATCTCATATAGGGAGTTGATAGCCATTTAAATTGTGAACAACTACGATGACCTTGTTTGATTTGCCTTTACAGTTTACAGTTTAAACAGTTGCACTTCTGTAAAATTTACAGAACTCCGACATGTAATTCCCAAATGTGTCCATGTCCTAGTCTCTCTCTCCTCCTCCCCCATCATTTCTTTGATTGAAAAACTAATATATGTGTGTACATGCATATAAGAAGGAACATTGGGTGGAGAATGGCTGGTAATCGAAGAGCCCCCTTGGATAAAGAATACAGGAGGCAGAAACTTTTACTTGATGCATGACAGGTGTTTCACTTCTTTAACTAGTCATTTGAAAGTTGGTAAAACATGACGAGCTGCTATGTGCATGGTTATTTAATTATTGGACAGATTCTTCCTTTCTCGTTCTGTAATGTTAGCCTGTTAGTCGTTGGCATGCCTGGCAAATAACCACATGGAGGTAATGGATGCCCTATTGCCAACCCCAAGTGATTCTGACAAAGGCCTGTTGGCTTGAGTTTTAAGTTGTAGATTGACGCCTACTTCTTCATGCTTATTTTTGTCGATGACGTCCACATATCTACGCAGAAATCTTTGTTTATCTTTCTGACTGTTTATTTGTGTACCCATAACTCTCTGTTTATGAATCTCAGTGCGGCAGAGCCTTTTGTGTCTTATTTTAATGATGCTGACCATACCTTATCTGCTGCATGTCAGATCATATGTACTGTGAGGAAGCACATACTGACCGGAGGACCTAAGCGGCTTCCTTTCACTGTTCCTCCCCTTATTTTTAATGCTCTCAAGGTTTGATTATGCTTCAGTTTTACGATGTATTGCCATATCGTCTTACCATATATTCGTATGGCCAGGCTATTCCCAATTCTCTTCATGATATGTATGGCTGCATGTAGGTCCTAAAGGACATTCTAAAACGTGATAGAGCACGTAATGTCAGTAAAAGTCATCCTAATCTTCTTTCGTAGAAGAGAGAAGCACAATAAGGTTTTTTCTTTTTCCGTTTTCACCCACAAAAAGTTAACCTTATGACTTGCATAGAACACTATAATAATTTTGCATGAGGTATGTAGACAGAGTTTTTTTTTTCCTTTTATCCCCTAAATTATGCAAGTTTTCTCTACTACATCCCTAAACTATCAATTTGGCGATTTCATCCCCTCAACTATCTCTCCGTTACCCACGTGATCCAATCAATAACGGTTCTACCCATTTGGACGGAAAAGAGCCTCATGTGCCTATCACATGCAATCCAGCCCAGAAGCTCGGGGTAAAATAGACATTTCAAGTCTCACACCTGGTGAAAAAGAAAAAGCCCCTTTTCCTCCGATCAAAAGCTCCTCCCTCTCTCTCTCCTCTTTTCCTCCGATAGGTTTACTTTCATCCTTGCTCGGTTCGATTCTATCCTTGGTCGGTCCATCCTTGCTTGGTTCTGCATCTTTTTTTTTTTTTTAGCAAAGCTGCTATTTTGCTACATTTTTTGCTGCTTAGATTATGAAATTGGTTCAGTTTCAAAGCTGAATCTGTCTTTGGTTCTGTTTCAACCCAGTTGCTGCATTTTGGTTCAAATCTGCACTGAAAAATGCAGCAAGCACTGAAAAATGCAGCAAAAACAGAACCAATCTGCACTTTGAGTTGTATGTTTCAATGTATTTTCTGCAGTTTTCAGTGCAATTTGAGTTGTATTTTCGTAGTACATAATATTTGGATCCGGCTTCTCTCTCTCTCTTGAAATATATACAGGAATGCAAAGCTGAACAAACCAGATCAATAGATAGGGGATTTTGTTTTTTTTGTTCAATTTGGTTTCAAGAATTTGGGAGAACGTTTTTTTGTTGTTGTATTTTACATCTTTAGTGGCTGTCGGAAAAAAGTAAAAGAAAGTTCATTGCGTGAAGGTTGTTTCTAAACTTGAGTGGCTGTCGGAAAAAAGTAAAAGAAAGTTCATTGCGTGAAGGTTGTTTCTAAACTTGATTTCCATCAATGGTATTACCACAGTCCTTTCGAAGATAATTTCAATGACAATATTTGTATTTAGGCTGATAAAAAAAAATTTATGTAGGCCTTAAAAGAAATTAATGGATAAATCTTCTCTTCCATGTGTATGAATATGTGAACCATATATCTTCAAAAAAGAATATGTGAACCATGGCGGAATCTTCTCTTCCATTCCCATCAATTTTTCTTTACCAGAGAGAGAGATCTGGGTTGCCAATAGGTCTCACAACCCTGGATTGTCTATTTTGCCTGTCTTATGGGTTGGGATCGCACGTGACTATCACGTTAGGGAGCTTCCGTCCAAAAACGTGATGGGAGTTATCGATTGGATTAGATGGGCAACAGAGAGATGGTTGAGGGGATGAAATCGCCAAATTGATAGTTTAGGGACGAAGTAGAGAAAACTTGCATAGTTTAGGGGATAAAAGAAAAAAAAAAACTCATGTAGACATGCTCATGCACATGTATGTGAGTGTGTGCTACTTTGTATGATTGTATCTATATGCAGATTCATTTTAGATCTTTAAATATGTAGACATGTAAGTTAATAACGACTCATCAGCTAAATTAGCTCCAATTTTGATGGTTGGAATGAGTTGTGTTTTGTAATTTCCGTAGTTTATGTATCATTCATGAATGTGGCTTTGTCAAGAAAAGCACAAGGTGTAGCTATGAGTTGAATTTGATGGAAACAATTTCCTGAGTTCCAGATTTAGCGATCAGTTATTTTTATTCTGCAGTATTAGTTTTCCAATGATATAGGCCAATGGCGCAATACTAGATATTTGGCTGTGGTGAGGATCAGATGTTAGTACAATATCTAGTAGAATAAGGCAGAGCAGTCAATGCTTAAATTCTTGTGCGATTCGGATGATGGAAGATTTATAAGGTTGTCAAACTCGAAGATTAAATATCTTTGATACATGATTGAAATTGCCGATTAGAAAATCATATTCATGTAAAATGAATGCAAATGCATGGCTTGTGTATTTTATAAGATGAACCTCATTATGCCAACAGTTACACTGTGTTGCCTGTTGTGCAGTTGGTTAGACGACTGCAAGGCCAGGAGGAAAATACTGCTGGAGAAGAGGTAGCAACTACACCAAAGAAAATTTTCCAGATTTTGAATCAGGTAAGTACTTACTTTTGAAAGTGGTTTGTATTGGTTTTTGCTTGTATCAATAAGGCCTTCAAGCTATATACTGCTGATTGGGTGTTATCACGATCTTGAAGCACACAGTTGATTCTCCCTTTATCTACTTGGATATCTTTTGCTTGATCTTCGTATCAGTTCTGCATTTTCTGAGGGAGTTTAACATGTTATTACTGAGGTTGGAATTCAGTGGTGTTTGAGTATTCAAACTGTAAACCTGAAAAAAGGATTACATTGTTAGGAATATCTAGCATCATTCTTTCTCTTGAAAAGTCACTCTTAATGTCTTATATAGGTCCATTGTTTCTCCTGCATTTCTCCTGCATTTTGTATCCAGTATCTACTTATACATCTTCTTGTGTTTTTAAATCATATGCTTTCTGCTTCAGACAATTGAGGCATTATCAAATGTTCCAGTACCTGAACTCGCATTGAGGTTATACTTGGAATGTGCGGAGGTAATCGAAAATGCTGGGCCTTTAACCATTTTGACTGAATGCAAAATCATTTCTTGCTGACCTGTGCTTGCCTTGGTTCCGCAGGCTGCAAATGACTGTGATCTAGAACCTGTTGCCTATGAATTCTTCACCCAAGCATATATACTTTACGAAGAAGAAGTCTCGGTACTTGAAAACTTCACTTCTGCTGTTGCCTCATATTCTCTTTTCTAGGAGCTTAATTGTTTTCCTTGGAGGTTTTCTGAACTATTTCCTTTAGTCTGCAATGCATAGAGTTGATACTTATTTCTTCCTGCTTGTCTGCATATGAATGTTTTGATAGGATTCAAGGGCACAGGTGACTGCAATACATCTGATTATAGGTACCCTTCAAAGGATGCATGTATTTGGTGTTGAGAACAGGGATACATTAACACATAAAGCCACCGGGGTAACTATGCCAGTACATCATGTATTCTTATTTCAGCTTATTTTGTTAAAAACCTTACATAATGCTTTCCCTTGTGAGCAGTATTCGGCGAAGCTTTTGAAAAAACCTGATCAGTGCAGAGCTGTTTATGCATGTGCACATCTGTTTTGGGTTGATGATTCCGATAGCATCAAGGATGGAGAAAGGTACTTACCCACACACTCTGGCTTTCATATAAACCTACAGCATATGAGACAGGTGTCTGTTGTTGGAATGAAGCAACCAACAAAAGAGAGACACAAACAAGAAATAGAAGAGAAACTCTTTTTTCCTCAATTTTTCTGGAAATAAAAACAAGTACATGGCCACAAGGCTTACAACCCTTAATAATAGTTCATAGTTGCAATCCTAACAAACCAAGAGTAGTCAAATACTTAAAAGGGTTAAATAGAATATCAACAAGAACTACTATTAATTCTTCGGGACCAATAAGTAAATAAACTAGAACAACCAAATCAACTCAAATCGGGAGAAGTAAAAATTCTTGGTTACCTTTCATAAAAAGTGCATGATTTCTAACATACTAACGTATACGATAATAAGAATAGTAAAAAGAAATTCTTATATTCCTGCTGCATCAGAATACCTGTTCATCTTCATGTCTCTGTCTTGTGTTTAGGGATTGTTATGACCTATTTGTTCGTTTCACTGTGGCTAGGTCAAGTATTGTACCTAGTGAGAAAATCCGTTGCTTGGTTGGTTTTTCATTGATTTGGTACTTTTTCCCTTGATAGGGTGTTGCTTTGCTTGAAACGTGCTTTGAGAATCGCAAATGCTGCTCAACAAATGGCCAATGCAACAAGAGGTAGCAGCGGATCCGTTTCTCTCTTCATCGAAATATTGAACAAGTAAGTATTTCCATTCTTGATCCTCTTTCCACTTTTTACTCTTGGAATTTATCGAACGAAAAACTGACCCCTTTATTGGTAATCTCAGGTATCTATATTTCTTTGAAAAGGGGAATTCAGAGATCAGTGTTTCTGCAATTGAGGGCTTGATTGAGTTAATAACAACTGATTTGCAAAGTGACAATACGACATCAGATCCAGCTGCAGATGCTTTCTTCGCGAGTACATTGAGATACATCCAGTTCCAGAAGCAGAAAGGGGGCGCCATGGGTGAGAAATACGAGCCCCTTAAGGTGTGATTAGCGGGATGAGAATAAAAAATCGGGTATCAACATACTATTCTGTTCGATTGGAGGTTGAAAACGATATTCAAGCTTTTGATTGCATATACACTTGGAGAATAGGGCACGAGGCTGCTATGTTTTTGGTGGAAGAAGTTGCCTTTCATGCCCTAGTTTGATGCAATGTGGAGCACAAGTGAGCATCAAAAGTCTGTATATGTTTAACCTACGTTATCACGGATGTACTGCCTGTAGTTTCAGTACCATTTGTAATGACGCTACTGAATCAAGTGAGTAGTCATGGATTTAACCATGAAACGTCTCTGTTGTTTAAAGTATGGTAACTCTTCATACATGTAATTTTAGTGGACTTCATCCTTTTGTTATTCCTTTCGATAGGAGGTGATAATGTGGCAGTCTGTTTTTTGTAAGTTGCGCGAGGCATTCTGAAACATATGTTTTCTGAAAGATGATTTGTGCATCATTTTTCGTTCTCTATCTTTTCATCTTCCTTTGCAGAACTAAATAAACTGTGCAATTGAATCCTCAATGCACATCAGAAAGGAATTTGAGATTGGAAAGATGCAGTTTGCAGCGATAAAAACTCTTGCTCATTGATAAAATTCATGCATAGCATTTCATTTGTCACGAGGCCAGCCCATAGGTCTTGATCTTAAACTTGATCTGACAATCTGCCCTTTCCCTCAGGAACGAGCAAGACTATCTTGGTGAAGGGATCCAGGATCTAATTTTGATCAGTTAACCGGGCTTTGCACAATTTGCCCCAGGAGTAGTGTTCTCTTTTGATTTTTCTTTTGGTACAGAATGGATAGAGTACTACATGGTTGCTTATTTAGTTATTCTGTCCCACCCAACACAAAACCTAAGTGGTGAAGAAACAGAACCGGGCCCTGGCTACAGGGGTGTAGTGCACAATTCGAACGGTCTAAAAGTTTTTTTATTAGTCCATATTTGCTAAAAGTATCCTACAGATCTTACTTGTAGGATATTTTACTTGTAGGATATTTTTTGAAGTTTGGACCGTTGATTATAGAGATGGATGGCTCAGATCGTATACTACACCTCTGTAATACACCCGAAACAAGTAGTTGAGAAAAACTAGTTTTGGATTATTGTCTCTTTATTAAAAAAAAAGTTTTGAACATAAATTTTTACTTTTTAGATTCCTCTTCGTTGAGATGAACGAATAGTCGGCACAAAAAATAGACGCAAAACTAACAAACATGAAAAATGTGAATAACGAGAAAAACATAATCCTCTTGGATTAGGGCCTGTTTTCCTATTAACTAAATGTGACTTTTGGTATTTAGCACTAGTATGTCTATAACTTGAATACAAGACATTTCTCCAAACTGAATGATCTAAATGATAGGTTTAAGAGAAAACGGATCGTCTTTTGCCATTATGGTGAAGACAAGGGAAACTAAGCCAAAAAAAAAAGAGTACCGAGAGCCAAAGGGCTTTTAGCAAAGTAGATCTTTCTTTCTGATGGTAAAAATTAGAACAGTAAGGAAATAACCGTTCCAAAAATGCCAAGGACACATACATTTGTGCACATATCTTGTACATATATTTTTATGGGGCCCACCTCGGGTCCCACCAATGTGATCCGAACCGCTCATTATTTTAATTTTTTTTTTTTAAGAGTTCCTGTAAAAAATCAACTTGATAGGATATCGGCAAGGGTTTTTTCAGAAATAGCAGTGCGAATCAGACTGTTTCACCCTATGATTTCTGAAAAAAC
>JAOTQK010000002.1:22623851-22644028 GCA_025642025.1 Rhododendron ferrugineum
GTCCTCACAGATCGGTTTTTTCGTACACTGAACGATTTGTGGGCAAGTTTGGTGTTTCACCCTTTGGAGTTGACAGCCGAAACATTTGGACAATTTCACTTTCTGCCAGATTAAGATTCATTCAATTTCCAATATTGTTTTCCATTAATGCAAATTGGAGCCAAATTAACTAACAATATGGTAGGGAAAAAATCTGTGGGGTTCCTGTTTGGAAATGCGGCATTTGTTCCAACTTCCAAACAGAACAGCTTAAAGTAATAGACATATACAGACAGCCATATGCGTACACACAAATGTTGGAAGTGGTGCAGCTACGAGGACTGTAACAGAATGAATTTACCAAACATGGTCATCCAAATGTATAAGCACTGAGATTAAAATACCAGAGGATGAAACTCTTACCTGTCTGCTTAATTCTGTTGCATAGATGAGGCAACGTTGATATTACTCGCCTTGAACCAATTGGTCCTTCAACCATTCTCCTGAAGCCCCTAAAGTACATTTAACGCAGCTAGAAGTATGTTAAGTAATGTTCAAGGTATGGCATGGATGGTTGGCACAGTTCATAGCACAGCGCACCGATGCTTGAAAGTAATGTGCATCATTTTACCTGTCAACATAATGTGAAGTCATGTTAACGAATTGACAAGATGGAAGCTGGATAAAGTCCAAACAATATACGGGGAGAAGAATTTCTTGCAGAAAGAAAACCAAACATTAACCACAGAAAAAACATAATCCCATTTTTGAAGAGCGTTTGTTATGAAGAGTAAGTAAAAAACTCAGCATCAGCTGAACTTTCTTTATTGCAAGATTCGCAACTTAACTTTTTGCTCAAACTCGCAATATTAAGGTTAGAAACAAAACACAAACAGTTATGTAAGACAATTTGTAGGCTCAAAGTTATAGCAGAGTACTTGCTTCCGGTTCAACAAGCAAGAAACTGTCACCATTATAACCATGCCATATGAAATTAAAACAAACCAAACCAAACATGCCGATCAATTTGGGTCGGCAACATGAATCCATTTTCTCCATCGAGCTCAATTGAGGCCAATCCATTTGGGTCCTTTCAAACTTTAAGGTCTATATTGGTAATTGGTCTATCCCTCTTTGCCCCTCCCCTTACAATACCTCATTTCTTGGTCTTTACTGGGATGCATATCTCATACAATTAGAACTTGATCAAAGTATAGCAACTTTGGCTGTGATACAAACACAACTTCTATTTTTACAGGTAAATAAAATTTACAGAACTACACATAAAACCGTGGGGTTTTGCTATGGGCAAGTTATACTACATGCCTCCACTAAATTGGAGCGGCAAAGGTTGAATGTCCAAGTGCTTGGTTCCAATGGGGTAATAGAAATGTGTTACCGATTGACAACTACCTCTATGAAGAAACAGATTAGAATATTAACCCAATCACAGGACTATGTTGGAAAACAACAGAAATTTGTCAGTCGCGTCTTGCATATTTAGCAGATTCATAACCCAAGGGGTTGGCTTGGCGGGCAAGGTCTCGGACATAGAGTTTGCTCATTGCTAGGTCACATGTTTGAGACCTCTCAAGTGTTACCCACTCTAATGGAGTCACTCCATATGGGCTTTTTGCCCCGATTTTAGTTGGGCCTGCTAGAGGACGGTGTGAGAGAGAGAGACCTAGCAAGGAGCAAACTCTATGTCCGAGACCTTGCCCGCCAAGCCAACCCCTTAGGTTATGAATCTGCTAAATTCACAATACGCGACTGACAAAATTCTGTTGTTCTGCAACATAGTCCTGTGAGTGGGTTAATATTCTAATGAATCTAATCTATTTCTTCATAGAGGTAGTTGTCAATCGGTAACACATTTCTGTTACCCCATTGGAACCAAGCTTGGACATTTAACCTTTGCCGCTCCAATTTAGTGGAGGCATGCAGTATAACTTGCCCATAGCAAATTTTATTTACCTTGTGTTTGTATCACAGCGAAAGTTGCTATACTTTGATCAAGTTCTAATTGTATGGGATATGCATCCCAGTAAAGACCAAGAAATGAGGTATTGTAATCAAGGGTAGCACTAAGGGGAGGGGCAAAGAGGGTTAGACCAATTACCAATATAGCACTAAGGGGTGATTTCGGTTCGGTCAGTTCGGTTTTAGGGGATTTTAACAACCAAAAAATCGGTTCGGTTTTCCATTTTCAGCTACCGAAACCGACCGAAAGCAACATCGGTTTTTTCGGTTACAGTTCCTCCAGTTTCGGTCGGTTCCTTTAGGTTTTCGGTTTCGTCTTGTCGTCCATCATTTGGGACTAAAAAAATGGAACAAAGTAATGAAATAGTAAGGGAAAATGACGGCCAGGACGTGTTTCAATAATTAATAACTGTCAAGGACATACTGAGAACATTCATTAATGCTGAAAATGTCATTGACGGATATTAATTATCAAAACACGTCTTGGGCCGTCATTTTCCCAAATAGTAAGTGCAGCGATCCTCCGAAGATATATTTGAAATAACACATATATTGGGCCCAAATCTCCTCTACAAACTGATTTTCAGAGAAGATTAAACCAAAACAAGAAACCAAGATGGAGTGGAGTACGCTGGAACCAAAATATTTAAACAAGAAAAGACTTACCCTTGAAATCTGTAGGGATCTGCGAACGGGGGAAAGGGGGAGATGAAGGCGAAGAGGAGGGGGACGGCCGGAGGTGTAGGCCGGCGGTGATGGAGGCGGCGACGATGGCTAGGGTTTGGTGGAGTGTGACTGTGCGAGAGAGAGGAGAGAGGGGGATATGGAGAGACAGAGAGAGCGCGCGAGAGACCGAAAGGTTCGGTTCGGATTTTTAGCAGTATGGTTCGGTAATGGTTTAAAAAAATTAGAAATCGAATTATATGGTTTGATTTGTGGATTCACGTTCATAATTATGATTTCAAATCGATCCGAACCGTATAATATATATATATATATACATGTAATTTAATTTAATTATGATTCACCAAATAAATATGAGAGTTTTAGTCCATTACCTTTCCAATTTATTGATCCTATTAAATTCACCGCGATATTTAGTTTTTCTTCCTTACCAATATAATTTAGATTAAATTTCTATATATGACAAACGATTCCTAATTTTCTAGGATTATTAATTTATCATACATAAAAAGCACATGGGACATTGCCCAATTTCTAAATTTCTCTAAATTTTATTCTTATACTTTCTTCACTACCAAGACTTTAGGCGATTGTGGTATTCCACTCTTAATTAGTTGATTGATGTTAGTGTGTTTTAATAATTTGAATGAAATTGATTTTAATATAAGTTTTATTTTAATTTATCTTCATAACTTTAAGTACTTTATGTTTTTTTTTTTGAAAATGATAGCTTAATTCAAAACAAACCGTGGTTTAAAACCGAAATCAAACCATACTTTAATGGTTTGGATTGGTTTGGTTCTATGTCTTTCATGGGTTGGTTTGGTTCTCTAAATTCATAATCCTTAAGTATTGATTTGATTCTTGGTTTACTATAAAATCGAACCAATCCGAACCATACTCACCCCTACGTGCGCTCTCTCTCTGCCCCAGCAGTCTTTTATTTAAACTTAACTTAAATCTAAAAATTCTCTCTCTCCCTCCCCCTGCAGTCTTTTAAACTTAACTTTTAAATCTAAAAATTGTCCTTATTTGAAATTTGTTTTTGCATTTGTTAGTTTTGCACTAAGCTTTTGTGGAATGAAATTAATTATGACGGACTATTAGAAAGTAAAACAGAATTTATAAAGAAAACTAAGAATTAATTAAAGAAATTTAACTATTTAACGAAATTTTTATTTACTAAAAATCAGAGTTATTACAGATTCGTCTCGACGAGAAGAATCGAAAAAGTAATTTTTTTTACTTTTACCCAAGTATTTTTCTAAAAAGTGATTATTTCTCAAAATACTTGGGTAAAAGTAAAAAAAAATTATTTCTTCAATTCTTCTCATCAAGACAAATCAATAACGCAAAACTAATAAATGTGAAAAAAAATTCAAATGAAAACAAAGTTCCCAAATTTAAATTAAGTTCAAGAGAACAGAGCCTTAAATATAAAGTCAAATTTCAATGTAAAAAACATATTTTAGTTGAAAATATTACTTGAGCTAACCAAATTAAAATTAAATAAGTAAATAAATAAAATAATAGAATTAAGGAATTAAAAAAAAATAGTTAAAAGGGTGGGAGTTGGGGGCATTTTGGTCTTCTTGGCAGGAGAGAGAGAGGGGGGCGGTGTCAGGGGAGGTGGGAAAAAGCAGCTCTCAAACTCTATATTATTTTAATTTGTCTTAACAATGAATAATAAATAAATAAAATATACATCATTTATCGATGAAAATTGGAACATTTCCGGTTCAAACGGAATAAATACATTGTTTATATACTGCTCCAATTTTCAATTCAATTGAATTGGTGCGAAGATATTTTTTTTATCATTTAATTCTAAATGGTCGTAATGAATTTTTTGCTCTAAAGCTTTTCAACGAGCACCCTAAAACTCCTTATTTAGTTTCAGGGCTCTTTAAGGGTGCCCATTGAAAGACTTTAGAACTAAAAATCCATTATGACTATTTTAAGATAAAATGATCAAAAAAATAAGATCTTTACACCTTCTTAACTATATTTTTTAATATACAAACTTTTTAAAAAAATAAGTGTTTAAATTTTTAATTCGTTTAAACCGGTGCGAAGTTATTTTTTCGATCATTTCATCCTAAATGGTCGCGATCAATTTTTGACTCTTAGGCTTTTCAACGAGCACCCAAAGACGCTTTATTTAATTTTAGGGCTCTCTTATGATGCTCATTGAAAGGCCTTAGAGCCAAAAACATATTATGACCATTTAATATAAAAATGATCAGAAAAATAAGATCTTTTACATCGATTCAAATAGATTGAAAATTGAAACACTTAATTTTGTTAACTATATTTTTAATATATAAACGGTGTAAAAAAATAAGTGTTCCAATTTTCAATTCGTTTGAATCAGTGCGAAAATTTTATTTTTCTTATCATTTCATCCTAAATGGTCGTAATGAATTTTTGTCTCTAATGTCTTTCACTTAGCACCCTAAGAGAGACCTGAAACTAAATAAAGAGCCTTAGGGTACTCGTTGAAAATAAATGTTCCAATTTTCATGGGATTCGAACTGTCCATCCTAACAATCAATGGTCTGGATATGTTTATTATGTATGACGGGTAATCTTGACGGCGTAGATGAAAATCCTCACCTCACTAGGAGAATATCACATAGAGGATCCGGATCCGGATCCGGTCCGTCCCCCCCACAGAGAACCCCACATTTCTCTGTAAACCATCATTTTCCCTCCATCTTGTAACCTACTCTATTCTCGTCTCCCCAAAACAAACACCCGCCTTTTTCTACTCTTTCAGTTCAGCTTGGGGCTTCGACGAAGCTCTCGCTTTGCTGATTAGGGCTTCGTCGGGTCTTGCTTTTTTCCAGATTATGGACGAGAAACTAGGTGCTTAACCCTATAACAACTAGGCTTACTTGCATCGACGGTCGATGGGGAAGAGGAAGACGAAGGTTGTAGTATCGTCATCAGACGACGACGACGACGATAAAACCTTCTCGTTGCGTTCGAAGACGACGAGCAATCCGAAGTTGAAATCGAGACCATCGTCAGTTCCTCGGGCAAACAGTAGAAGAACGGCTACTAAGAAGGCACGCCTCTCGGATTCTCGTGCTGTTTCGTGTAAAGAATCCAGTGGCTTTGATGAGGTAAAATTGGAGTTGCGTTGCGTTGCGTTTCGGAAGTTATTCAGTTTTAATGTTTTATTTGGTTGTGTATTTGCTACGAGTTCCTTTTTTTTTTTGGCAATGAAGAGTGTCTCGTTGAATTGGGCTAATCTCTCCAGCCCCTCCCACAGCCCTTGCGTAAGGTGAGGTAGCCCCAAGGACAAATCTCTGTCGAGGGGAATTTACCCTGCGACCTTGGGGTGGTAAAGCCCGCCGAGGCAACTCGATTAACCACACCCCTTGGGGTTTTGCTACGAGTTCTTTGTTTTGATGAATAATTAATTTGTAGCTGTTTGAAAGATTTTGATTCGTTTGGCATTATGGAATTGATATAAGAAGCGCAGGCTTTATTAGGGTCCTGAAGCAGGAGGAGATATTACTTGTTGCTGTCTGTTTGTGGACTGTTGTTGCTCTCCATGGAGCTTTTAGTCTAATAAATTTCATGTTACCTCAATTCAAACTTGCTCGATATGTTCAATTACGACTCCATGGTGATTTCGGACTTATAGGTTTCATGTTACCTCAATTCGAACTCTCTCTATATTTTGAATTACGACCTTATTGTGCAATTGCATTCTCTAGCCCAACTGCTGTTATTAAATTCAGAACCTATTTTATTTCAATTTTTGTACCGACACAGGCACAGATCTGATGCTCCAAAACTCACTCTTGTATTAATGATTTCTTCCTACCCCGAAACAGTTACTTTGCCATCTGTTTTCTTCTCAAAATCTTTGCATAGTAGATGATTACATGACGGCGCAAATCCGTTAGGACTCTATTGATCTTTGCTGAGCTTCTTTTTTTTTTGATCCTCGATCTATGCTGAGCTTTAATTCACCTTTTTGAGGGTAAGCTTGATGTGAGCTCTGGTCTATTAGTCTTGGAGGGAGAGCTTTTGCATTACGGCAGATGTCGATTTGGAGTCTGAATGATGCCCTTATTTTCTAGTCGTTTTTTGTTTTTTTTGGCGGGCTCGGAAAAGTTGCATCTACGTTTTCTTGTCTTGTTTGCTTATTATTTTAGGTGCAGAGAAATCTGAAATTTGTTGTTTTTTCCTGCAGATCAAGCTGTTCTGTGAGGATTTCGATGAAGGCTTCAATGGTTTTAGGATGTCTACCGGTATGAGATCATTATGACCTTGTTCATTTTAGGATTTGAATTTTGGATTCTCTCTCTGCGCACGGTTCCCAATAACTTTCTCTCTCTCTCTCTCTCTCTCTCTCTCTCTCTCTCCACTCATTACCCAAAATACAAAATCCAAATCCTAAAACGAACAAGGTCTATAGGTTTCCCTATAGGATACATTGCAAATTTGCAATTTGTGGGGACTTCTTTCGTTTTCATTTCTTATTGGTCAATGGTCACTATGTTATTGATATGACTTAACCAAATTTGCAATCTTTGGCTATCATTCTCTGCACTTCTTGTTTTGATTGTGGGTAATCTTCCTTCTGCCTTCTGCTATCATATGTTTTCATGTTTGACCACTCCACTCCTGAGGTGATATTACAATTGAAATCAGGTTCTGGAAGGAGCAATGGGAAGGACCTATGGGTGGATAAATACAAGCCTGGTTCCTTGGAGGAGCTTGCTGTTCACAAAAAGAAGGTAAAGGTAGTTTGCTTTCATTCACAGTTATGAACTATGCAGTGCAATGATATTTCCCTGGTTCTTGTGTGCGCAGGTTGAAGAAGTTAAAATGTGGTTTGAGAAAAGATTGAAAAGGCATAAGGTACAATAAACATGATTGTTACGAAATTTTTTATTTTTCCGGAAGCAATGGTGTATCCCATTCTAAATATCTTGTTGGATCCATTAACCGCAAACCAATTGATGTTCTAATTTCATTCTGGTGTTAATGAAATTTCTCCTGCATAGAACTCTAGCTCTTTGTTTGCCTGTTGTTTTGAATTGTCATTGTTTAGGCATATTACATGGGAAGTCCTTGTGATTGTAGAACTCTTCCAGTATTGGCAGCTTGCCTTTTAGTGCTAGTTGCAGCCACAATGACAATGTTGGGACATTTCTGTCTAATTTTTATGGGTTGGGTGGGACTGGATCCATATCGCAGTCTTATACTTCAAACACTTAGCATAGCAAATTATTTTTGTTGTATGAAATGACTAGATTCTTCTGTTTGTTGTTTGTTGCTCCGAACTGCTCGTTGATGGAAAGAACATGTGGTCAAGCTTTAGAATGACACTGTTTAAGAAAAGACTTCCTGAAATTCCTTGTTAAGAAGATGAGCAGCCTATTATTTTTTTCGCTTCCTGATTGCTCCTAATTTATCAGTGTATGATGACTTCTTGCCTTGTCATCCCAGCGGTACTCTGTATTTGTATATTTTCTAACCTTAGAGACTTCGAGTCTGGGACTTAAGTTTCTTGTCTTCATGAGAGCAAGGGAGTGGAAGGTTATCTGACTTGCGCAAAAATGAATAGGAAAAAAAGGAATAGCTGGCCCTTGTGCCAACCTGGCCTGGAAAAATCGTTGTTTATTCCTTGACTTATCACAGCGAATTTGGGTTATTTTTGAGGTCTGTTCACTCAATTTCTACTTTGATTCCACCCTATAATTTCATATTCATGTGATCAACTTTATACATTTATATCTTGAATCGTGATGGGTAAAAATGGAATGTGGAAATACATGGGAAATATAAAGATCTCTATAACACAGAAGTGAATTTTATGGTCTTGGAATGGTCCTTCAGCGTTTCTATTTTCTTTGGTTTGTGCAAACTCAACCCGTTTCTTCGTTAATTGCAGGAGGAATTATTTAATAATGTCCTTGTCATCACTGGACAAGCTGGAGTTGGAAAATCTGTATGTTGTCGCTATTAGTCCTCCATAGGTTTAGCCTTTTGATCCTGTCATTTAAATTTAGGCAAAAAATACCTCTTTTTTACCCTAAGTTCTATGCTATAGGACTGAATAACATTCAACTTTGTTGTTTTGTCGTCTTGTAGGCGACTGTACATGTGATTGCATCTCATCTCAGAGCCACAGTATGTGAGTGGAACACACCTACACCAACAATTTGGCAGGAACATTTGCATAACTCCAATTTAGGTACGTCTTATAGCTTTATAATCAGCAATATTGTTTTCTTGTGACAATGCAAAGTATAGAGACATTTTCATCAGCGTGGAGAACGCAAACCACTAGCAGTTTAATATTTCCTCATTGTATGCCTGTGTCCTTGTTACTAGGAGTACGATACATGTCAAAGTTGGATGAGTTTGAAAATTTTGTTGAGAGGACAAGGAAGTATGGATTAATTCCCTCATCATTTAGCAGACGATCACAAGCTTCAGTGATACTCGTAATTGATGATCTTCCTGTGGCAAATGGTAGAGTTGCGTATGACAAACTAAACAAGTGTTTGCATCTTCTTGTGCAATCTGCTTTAGTTCCAACTGTCATATTGATAACCGACAGTGGTGAGGCCGACTCTTCAGACAATAGCCCACCGAACTGGGAAGAACTTCATTCATCTCTTCAGAGAGCTGGTGCTTGTAAGGTTGCACTTTTTAGTCCACTTAATTTATACTTGATGCAAGTCATTTACCGAATGCTTATTTTCAATTTACTTAGGGAAATCTTTCAGGTGGCTTTCAATCCTATTACGGTAAACTCCATCAAGAAGACACTTTCTAGAATATGCAGAGAAGAGCACTTGAATGTGGATGGTGAACAAATAGATCTAATAGCAAAAGCCAGTGGAGGTGATATTAGACATGCAATCACGACTTTACAGTACTTCTGTGTGAAACCACACCTAAGACTCTCTTTATCTTCTTCCAATGGTACTCCCACTTATTCAAAAGAACAATCAGATGATATGAGTCATCTGGACGATAGATTTTCTTTACCATTTGGCAGAGATGAAACTCTCTCTCTGTTTCATGCCCTGGGAAAATTTCTTCACAACAAAAGAGAGACAGAAAATTCTACTTCATTTGGTAAGTTCTAATGGGATTTATCATTTATGTAAGCTAAAGATTGTACGTGATAAAACAATTCAATGTTGAGGGATTATGCCATTCTTATTTCAGGACAGTTTGAATATGATATTTCTTGCCTGTGGTTAAGGTACCACTACAGGATATCCAAAATACATACCTACACACGAACACACATACACTCTGTTATCACACTAGAAATACAGATGTGGCTCTCTTTTAATTAAATGCTGATTCCCAGAGACAGGAGTTTTATGTGCAATGTTTCTGTTCTGTATTGACTTTTTGGTATCTACTCTTGCTTTAATATTTCGAGTTGATATTATTCTGATGCAGAGCAAGGTGCATTTCTTGTGAAGGAGAGATTTACCAGACTTCCGGTGAAAATGGATGCTCCAGAAAAGGTTATTTGCAAAGCACATGGTCAAGCAAGGCCTGTCACTGACTTTCTGCACGAAAATGGTAATATTTCATACGAAATTGGTCTTCTGCGTGCGCTTTGACTGTACCGTCCCTAGAAAAGTGGTGACAAACTTCATGGTTGCAGATATTCTAACATTGTAGAATTTGTTTTTCTTTTGTCTATTCTATATAAATGCATTCCTGGTGGGAAGCCCATAAGGTTGACAGGAGTGTTTATAAACTCTCTCTCTCTCTCTCTCTCTCTCTCTCTCTCTCTCATACACACACTCGCACATTGTGTTTGTGCGCACGTGTTTGGAGTGCGTTGCAACTGCCATGGGAGGCGAGCTTTATCTCGTCTTTAGATTTTAAATCCATTGTGTTCATGCCCAACTATATTAATAGTGTTTAATCCATTTGTATGGTTGGTTTTTACATGTTAATGCTTCCTTCAGGCTTCCACAAAAACCCAAAACTTGTTTACCAAGCTAGCATTCATTTTGCTGTATCGTATATGTATGGAAGTGATCGTTGATTGGGCGATCCCCATGTCGGACATTACATTGACAACTCAAGTTCATACGGTCTCATGCCAAGTAGTGTTGCTGGTTGCTGTATTTCGTAGATGATTTGATAAATTGTGAACTTGGTAGACTTGTCTAGTTGCAAATCAATGCAACTCTTAAAGCTGAGAAATGATGTCTTTTAGTAATGTTTATCTAAGAAGGTTCTGCTCTTTAATGTTGCATGCCTGATGATTTTGAATGATTTGAATTGAAAATGTACAAAGTCAATGGTGCACTTCTCTTTGCGTCAAGTCTCTTTATGCTTTCTTATTCATTTTCGCATCTTTGGTTTCCCTGCCAAGCTTTTCTCCCAACCCTTAGGTGTGTTTGGTCAATTTACTTTTCGTTACCATTTTCCTTTCCTTTGGCAAGTCCGTCTACAGATCCATGATCCAAACACAGCCTTAACAATGTGATATAGTATGTTGAAATTACCAAAGGAATCCTCACTCATTTCTAGTTTACCAAGGGCCTTCCTACTAGCATAAGAAAATCCTGTGGCGGTATTGGAAGGTCCGGAAATAGCAGATGAGAAGTAGAAGGAATGCAGATGGGAAACAGATAGTTCCTTTTTTGACAAAACAGAAATATAATCCCAAGTAAAATTGGGTGTAAGGTCGTGCATGAGATATAGCTGGTACTCTTTCGCTGTGATTAAATTGTTAAACCAGCTTTGAACGGTTTTCCGCGGCACTTACTTTCCACTTTCTTGTAGTTTTAGATTTCCTGAGTGAGGAAGCAATAGATGATGCTTGTGTAGTGACTTCATACCTCAGTGATGCCGACTTCCTTCTTGCTTCACTAAGTGGAATGATAACCAGAAATTACGAGGCAGAGAATGTTATACAATCTGCTGCTGCTTCAGTCGCTGTCCGAGGGGTGCTATTTGGAAATTTTCATCCGTTGTCTTCCAGGTACTTTTGTATGTATTACTTCTTTCTTCTTTGATTATGTTATTATCAATGATTGCTGCAAGCTCCAACAATGACTTCTATAATAATCGTGAATTCCTGTGACAATCAGGTGGCATACCATTCGACGTCCAAGGCTTTGGCAGGTTGAGCAATCATTACGTTACAATAAGGTCTGTTGTAATCGAGTTGCATTTTCCCAAATCTAAGTTGGAAAACTGAGCATTCCAGACGTGGGACTGTGAAGAAACATTTCTTCCATGGGTTTGGAACACCACGTCGGCAGTGTCCCCAACCAATAGGGGTGCAGCAATTTGAGAAGTACCATGACTCTTGAAATATAGTTAGAAAAGTTGTTAGTTGTGAGTCATACCACATACATTCTGAATCTCTATTAGTCGTACATGCCACATCAGCATGCTGACCTGGTGTTCTAGACCTACTGTGTTCCTGAGAGGAAATGATTTATGGGACATTACATAACCAAACCAAACCGAGCTGTATGTCCCAATCACTTGGGGTCGGCTACATGAATCATTTTCCTCTATTGAGCTCTGTCAAGGGCCACTTGTTCACACAAACCTACTATACTCATATCTTTGCGCACCACAACATCTAATATCAATTTAGGTTTACCCCTCCCCCGTAGCATTGCTACCCAAAGCTATCTTATCCGCTCTCTTAACTACTGCATCTCCTGAGTCCTGGTCTATGGTAGATATGTTCAAACCACCTTAGCCTATTTTCCCTCAACTTCTCTTCTATGGGTGCTACATCTACCATCTCACGGACCGTTTCATTTCTAATCCTGTCTCGTCTAGTCTTACTACACATCCACCTCAACATTCTCATTTCTGCTACACTCATCTTGTTCGCCTGTTGTTTCTTAATAGGCCAACATTCTGTCCCGTAAAGTATCGCTGGTCTTATTGCAGTTCCGTAGAATTTTTCCTTCAATTTTATGGGTACCCTCTTGTGTACACCAGTAGCGCTCCTCCACTTGAGCCACCCCACTTAGATCCTATGGGTCACATCATCGGTAATCTCTCCAACTCTACTAATAATTAAGCCTAAGTACCTAAAATGATTACTCTTAGGTATCTCCTGATCTTGGATCATCACTCTTTCTTCATGCGCACTACTAGTACCACTAAACTTACACACCATATACTCAGTTTTACTCATATTTATCCGAAAATCCTTGGACTCTAATGCTTCCCTCCAAATTTCTAGTTTCGTATTAACATCTCTACCGGTTTCATCTACGAGGACAATGTCATCTGCAAACATCATACACCATGGGATATCCTCCTGAAATTATGTAGTCAGTTCATCCATAACTAAGGCAAAGAGGTACGGGCTCAAGGCTGACCCTTGATGAAATCCTATAGTGATTGGAAATTCACTCATTTCCCCTACCGGTGATCGAATGGTAGTGACGGCACCTTCATACATGTCTCTAATCATCTCGATATACCCTTTGGTCACTCCCTTTCTCTCCAAAACCCACCATATGATGTCTCTAGGCACCCTATCATAAGCCTTTTTTTAAGTCTATTTATGGGACATTACATGAATGATTCTTTTATATTAATTTTTGTTGAGTTGGTAAGAAACAGTTTCAATGTGACTTCTAGATCTGGGACTCCAGAAGGTTACTTAGATACTATTGGCCTTATGGTTTTGTGCTTCTCGGAGCTACTTATCTGCTGTTCTTGCAATTACTAGCAAAAGCATACTTCGGTCTCCATTTTGACAGCTTCATTTTCACATCAAAAAAGAAAAAGGGGTAACACCGTAGAAGTTCAATCTGTTCCTTGCTAGGGGATTGGTAGTTATGTCCAGGCAAACCAGTCTTTGTGGTTTCTAGGTTGCAAAATCAATAGAAGTGAAAAAATTCTGGTATTTCCTACCTGATGTTGGGCATTTGTGTTATTATTTGATTTCAGTTGGAGACAGTAAGGCAGAGATGCATCGGGTATGACGGCATGAGCTTATCTGACTTGTCGGTTGTGGCTACTGAGTTTAAACCTGCCCTTAAATGGCTCGGCTTTAGAGGATCTGAAGGTCTTGAATCTCGAAACCTATCAGAAAAGGATATCATGTTGGATGATGAAAGTGTTGATGGCACTAGTTTTGAAGACAAAGATGACGATACCAGCGACGACGAAATACAGGATTGGTAAGGCAGAGGAAATCATATATGAAAAGAGGCCCGCGATGCGGTTGAGTTTGTAAATTTTGTAAATGGGTTAAATTTATCGGCTTTCTAAATCCATTCCACCTCTTTTCCATTTTAGATTGTTAGGAATTTCCTATTTCAATGCAATTGAATTGTTGGAACAGTTGGTTATTTGATGGGTTTTGGGAATGGAAAGCTTGTGAGCCAGGGCTAACCATTGGGCCATAACTACCATTGGGTCGGGTTAAAGATATATGGGAAAAAACGGCTCAAGACGTGGTTTGATAATTAATACCCGCGACAAATTAATAACATTTGTTAATGCTGAAAATGTCTTTGGCGGATATTAATTATCAAAACACGTCATTGCCGTCATTTTCCCAAGATATTATATTATTGTGAGTGGTTTGTGTGGCCCAATCTGTGTTTAGGAGGTCTAATATGAGTAATCATTCCATGGCAATGGGTTTCACGTGTCGGTACCCATGTGCCGGTACTTCAAAATTCTTTTCTGTTACTCATTAGACTTGCGAACATAGAGTATATCATGATTTTATATATAAATTTGAACATGTATTTATATAACTTGTATGTGTATAACTTACATATCTACGTAATAAATTTATATTACTTGTATGTTTTTATAAGTTTTATATAATCATGAATTTTTTTTGATAGGCTAAGCATGAATTTACTTATGGACATAATAAAACTTTTATTTGAAGCTCTAGACCTGTATGAGATCATAAATAATGAATCTTTATAGCTCGTTAAAATTCGTGAACAAGCTCGAGTTTGGCTTAAATCTAAACAAGCTCAGCTTGAGCGCGGCACATTAAGTCAAATTTTCATTGAATTTGAGGTCTAGCTTCTAAGGCCCCGTTTTGTTAAGAGAAATATATACTTATTTAAAAAAACGGAATGAGAATAAGTACCTGTGAGAGAATGAATTGTCTCGTAAAGAAGGAATAAGTGCTTAAAAAATACTCCATTCGTTTCAAAATGTTTGTCCAGAATGCAGTTCTTTCAAAGAAAATTTTGATTTTTTTTCATAAATTAAAAGAACTCATCAATATCTAGTGAATCGTTCAAAAAAAATTTGAATTGTTCTTGTTTTACGGATCGAACAAACATTATGGGATGAAGGGAGTAAAAACTTTAGCGAAATGAAGCTTAAACATTCTAATGTTCGGTTCGGATCGATTCAGCTCGTTTTGCGGTGTGGGTGGGAAAAGGAGGGATTACAAGTTAGGGGGGCCAGGCGAGAATATTTTTACAAGCGGTTGTAGCAAACACGCGTTTATAACCTTTTAGGTTTCTTCGTACGCTACGAGGAGCCACTTTGCTGGAGGAGAGAGAGTGAGAGAGACTTCTCGGAGGTGAATTTTTCTTCCCGTCAATCTGCTTTCTCTTCCTTAATTCCAAGTAACGTTTTCCCTATTTCTCTAGTGTTTTTGTGGCATTTTGAGTTTATGGGTTTCGTTGTCAATTTTAGCTCGCTGAATTTTTTTTTTGGGTTGCAATCACCATAACAAAATTAGGGTCTGATCTGTGAATATCGGTATGTATCCAGCTGTGAACAAACCGTGCAAGCAATCTCGATGCAATTGCTGATGCAGAGTTTTTCACTAATTTAATCTCAATCATTTATCTGGGGTGATTTGGTTAGGTTAATTGGTTTTGAATCTTTGATTTGAATGCTAGGGCTTTTGAAGTTTTCTCAATCTTTCACAATTGTCCTTTTGGGTGTTTTGGAGCTACTATCACAATAGGGTGAACCCATGCATAGTAGCTGCATAGCAACGAATAACTTTCATAGTAAGGGTAATTCTAACAACTGCTTACCGGGCGGCAGCTAATGTGCAAGTAATGCCAACAAGTTAAGAACTTAAATTCGTATTCTGCTAGAGTGCCCAGTGGGTTGCATTTTGTGTAAAGTTTCGACAAATTACAGAAATACCTGATGGCCCAGGGGTTGGTTCTCGAAATCCCTTGTCGTCAAGAAGAGTTCTGTTCCTGCTGCATGAGAATGACTGGATCTTTCTAGTGTCCCAAAAAAGAAAAGAAAATATAATATATAAGGTTTGGGGTTTCGATTTCTTGGAGGTCATGTTATTCTCTTTAGCAACTTTGGAATGTAACTTGATTAGCCTATACATATGGTCTTCATGGTTGTTTACTTGTTTATATGGACCTTCTTTCTCTAGTTGTCATAGCTATATCATTGGTTACGTATTCCGCTAGAGTGCCTAGTGGGTTGCATTTTGTGTAAAGTTTCAACAAATTACAGAATACCTGATGGCCCAGGGGTTGGTTCTCGAAATCTCTTGTCGTCAAGCTATGTTACATGGATCCTTCATTTTGGTTCAAGTACCCGTGTCGATGTGTCCGACACCTGTATCCTTTTGGACACTCGGATCCTCTAATTGTTAAGATACTTACTGAAAAGGAATATCAAATTAGATAGAAAAGTGATATTTCGAGTATTTCACATAGACAGGAAATAGGGAAATAGCAAAAACATAATTTTTTTAACCCTTTCTTGTTTAAATACATTTGTAAACATAGTTTACGGTACATAATCTGAGAAAATTATGCAATATATAATACAAACAAGAGTTCAGGACGTGTCCCCATACCCGTACCCAAGTTGGGGACACATATCCACGTATCCTAAGTTTTAAGTTTAGGAAGGTCCGACTCTTGGACTTGCACCCACACCCGATACTCTTACCCGAGTCCATGTAACATAGTCGTCAAGAATAGTTCTGTTCCTGGTCCATGAGAATGACTGGATCTTTCTAGTGTCCCAAAAAAGAAAAGAAAAGATAATATATAAGGTTTGGGGTTTCGATTTCTTGGAGTTTCATGTTATTCTCTTTAGCAACTTTGGAATGTAACTTGATTAGCCTATACATATGGTCTTTATGGTTGTTTATATGGACCTTCTTTCTCTAGTTGGCATAGCTACATCATTGGTCAAACTTAAAGCAATCGTGTTTTTTTCTTGTTCTGTGAATCCATGCCCGTTCTCGGTTTATTTCTTGTCCTTTGGTAAGTTTTACCTGAATGGAAACAATAATTTGGAACTTCCGTGATTGTATGGACTCATTCTGCATTGCTATACCTTTGCATGGGACTCGTGAAATCCCGTGTGAATCAGGCTAATCAACAACGGCCACCTTACAAGGCTAAATATTGTGGGTGATCGATAGCTTGATAGTACCATGTGGGATGGGTGAAAAGAAACGCTCTTTTACTTCGTTATGAATTATTTCCTTTTAACTTTTTCCCATCCCAGAATTCTTGCTTGTTTGACGGGTATTGGGAGCTTTGCATTCCTTTCCTTATTAGATTTTTGGTACATGTGTAGATGGCTACCCGGTCAACCCGGTTGAGGAAACTACCTCCCAGGCAACAGCCAGAACAGCAGTCACCACAGTCAAGGGCTAAGTGGACAACACCCTTGACTCAGATTCTTGTGGACTTGATGGTTGACGAGGTTCACAAGGGAAACAAGAAAAAGTATTCTTTTGGAAAGAAAGCATGGAAGTCTATAACGGATGACTTTTATAAGACTACAGGTCTTAAATGGGATAAAGAGCAACTGAAGAACCGATATGCTGTCTTAAGGAAACAGTATACTACCGCAAAGTTGCTTCTTGAGCAAAGCGATTTCCAATGGGATGAAACCACTGGCACCATCACGGCTGCAGATGAAGCCTGGGACAGAATTATTAAGGTTTGTACTTGTTCCTTCCCTATCTGTTGTTTATCGGCCATATGGAACAAAACTGTAACTGTTTGAGTAAGAGGAACTTTATTCCCTTCTGACATGGCTGCAGTTTTATTGTGGCTGGTCGCAGGATAATTTTCTTAATCATGGCATCTATCTCTAGGGTTTCCTTAGGAGGGTGGGTCTTTTAGGTTTTGTTTTTAGTTTTCCTCTTTTGTACTGGGTTTTCATTTTTCCTTTTTTTGAAAAACATAAACAGTGACAAGTTCAACCACATGCATCGTTTTCATATTGTTTTTATATTTGTGAATTGTGCGGAGACAAATTTCTGAGAAGTGGGTTGTCTTGGAATATTTTATTGATAACAGTTTGTGGAAACAGTTTGCCAAACAATTTTATGATGCTCTCCAGAAAATGAAAGCAGGAGACGTTATGCATTTCCTCCATTTCGGACGATTACAGGTTTTCTTTTTTATAAAGTATCTGACACCAACTACCTTTGGTTTTTGCCTATCAGGAACATCCTGATGCGGAGGCCATGAGAAGTGCTGGTTGCCCAATTTACAAACAGCTATGCACAATATTTGCGGAACGAAGTACAAATGGTCAATTTAATGGTTCAGCTGAAAATGAGCTTGCCTGTCCACAACCTTTGAGCATGTTCAAGGAGGAGCAGCCATCATCAGAATCAGAGGATGAGGCCAACACTGAAGATGAGCAGTATAAATTGCAATCGACCAACCCCTCATCCAGTGTAGCTCGCAAGAGAGGGCGTAAGGGGATTGATGATGTCATCGCGAACGCTATACTGGAGATGGCAGCAGCTTCAAAGCTGAAGGCAGCAGCAATAAAGCAGTTTAACGACAGATTTTCCATATCAGATTGCGTCCGATTATTGGATCAAATGCAAGGTGTTGATGACCATGTCTATTATTCTGCTCTGGATCTGTTCAACAACCCAAATGCGAGGGAAACATTTTTATCGCTCAAAGTTGAGAAGCGATTGACTTGGTTGTACGGCAAGTGTTCTGCCCTACCTAGTTCATAGGTTGACGAACGGAGCGGTGAAGTAATTTGTTTAGGTTTATTAGGTTTGTGTTATGTAAATGGGATTGTGCTTGTTGTGAAGCTTTGTGTACATTCTAGCCTATTTATTTATATGGAGTACAAAATAATATGTTTAGATTTTCTCACCATCTTCTTTTATACTCACAAGCACATAAGTTTCCAGAATATAACAAATGATGATGCGAACATGTGAGGTGTGGAATTCATTAGCTACAGATATTATTTTTTTTTCCACTCACACGGTATACATCAGTGGGGTTAAGAGAGTTAGCAAGTCAGTCCACAGTGAGTCTAGAGATTTTGTGCTAAAAAGTCGATCATGTGTCCAAAATTATGAACTGACGTAAGGCTGCAAACGAGTTGGGCTGAACCAAGCTTTGAAATGTTCAAGCTCGGCTAATTCCAAATTAGTCTAGCTCAAGCCCAAATTAGTATTAAGGTGTTTGAACTCGATTTGTTTACCGAATCAGTTTCTACAAACGAGCCGAATCAAGTCGAGCCCATAATGAATAGAGTTTCGAGCTGCCTGTGAACAACTCGATTTATTTGCAGCCTTACCCGGTCCAAATTTGGCCCAACAATAACAATAACCAACGTGGATGACGAACCGCATTCGTTAAAATCCGTTACATGCATGCAGATATGGACCGCTATCCAAGGAAGATAAAACGGGATCCATCCAAGTAAAACAAGCACGCGCTTCAAAGCGTCGCCTCATTAATTTAATTACGAGAAAATATTTTTAGGTTGCCTTTTTTTTTTTTCAACGCCACTCCCCTGCAAGTGTATTTTTGGTGCAAAAATACACTTGCAGGGAAGTGGTGTTAACAAAAAAAAGGAGTGGCAAAATCATTTTCCTATTTTTAACACGGAGTCATGAATAGTTGTTTAACGGAGCTAATCGCAATCGTCCAAACGCGTTCTGAACGGTAACGCTCTTCACCAGAAAAGTTACATTAATATCTAGACCATCCAGAATATGTTTGGACGGTCGCGATTGATTGCTGTAGCCTACTTAAAAAAAGATTTTCTCAATTTAATTAATCTTGTTTCCCTCGTCTTTCCTTCCTCCGTATTCAAAGCAAACGAATCAGTTCCTTCCTTCCTTCCTTCAACTCTTCTTCTTTCCCCATATTCATTTCTTCCGGCCATCACTTTGGCGTGTATCTATACATAGCTATACATTTTCAGTTCGAAACCCTAACCAAGCTTCGTTGTTCGTTTGTTGCGAACCAGTAGTCGTGAGTTCTTCCAATGGTGGCACCGGCAGTAGACGCGGAGTACCTGAAGGAGATCGATAGAGCTCGTCGAGACCTTCGAGCTCTCATCTCCAGCAAGAATTGCGCTCCGATCATGCTTCGCTTGGCGTAATCTTCTCTCCAATCTTCTTGTTTATGTTTTAGCTTGCTTAATTTGTTTCCTACGGTTTCTGATTACTTTCTCCTTTTTTTTTTTTTACGCGTACTGGTGGACATAGTTTGTACGATTTTAGAGAGAGAGAGAGAATTGAACGTATGAATTTCTCTTCTAATTTCATTAACAGAGAAAAAGGGGAA
>JAOTQK010000002.1:22668105-22708850 GCA_025642025.1 Rhododendron ferrugineum
ACCAATACTATATGATATATATATATATATATATATATATATATATATATATACATACAAATACTATATATCATCAAAAAAAAAAAATTTGGTTGCCCAAGCCCGAGAGCTTGCGGGGCTTACCTCGGGGCCGGCCCTGCCTATATTTGCTCTTTTGTACGTCGGCAAAGGTTAGCTCTTTTGTACTCTCTCTCTCTCTCTGTTGGACTGGGTGTCCAATTTGTGGAATCTGTCTTATTTTTGCTTTTTAATTTTCATTTGTGGAGAGGGTTTGAAGTTTACACATTCAGTGGCATTTAGGTGGTAAAGCAGGTTGCGTTGATTTGCTAATGTACACTTGCTATGGAAGACTAAAAGTTAAGTTCTAATTAAAGTCGGTCTCTATTGAAGAATTTGAATTCCATGAAAAACGCGTTTAAGATTTACTGATATCTTTTTACTTTAGGGATAATGCGGTTGAGCTTCTACAAAGTTTTACTGATATCTCACCCTCCCCCACAGTGGTGGCGGAGATTCGAGCCTAAGGGGAGTGTTTTTGGGGTTCAGGACTATGGACAGTCTCTGAATTCTCTGTGGACTAACATACTAACCCTGCCTGATGTATACAATATTGTCTAAAAAGAAGAAGAGATATTTCTTCTTACATAAATTCGACACGTGCCTTTTACCAATTTTTCGCTGGGTTGGATTTTTTTTCTTTTTCGTTTTCCTTGTTCCATTGGGGGGCTAAAGTCGTTTATGACTGCGGAATTAGGCCGAATATTTATTAGGGAGTAATATTAAGTTGCATGGCTATTTACCCAGAAAAAAAAAAAAAAAAAGGTTGCATGGCTAACTTCAGTATTAGATTTTTCTGAAAAGTTTATATCTTTTTTTTGGTGAGTAAAAACCGTGATAATAAATTTTCTGCACTATTCTTTTTCAAATGAAAGTATTCATATGGTAATGTTCTTTTAAGATTTTTTTTTTCTTTTTTTTTGGCAAAATGTCTTAATTTTTTTTTTTGTCACCTTTACCTATTTTGATTTTTCTATATCAATGTTTTTTCTTAAACTATATTTTCGATCAACTAGTGGTGTATCCGCTCGATACACAGGGCAACGGAAAAAGACACCAATGTGATTTTTTTTCCGGTGTATGGAACGGGACAAAAAAAAAAAAAAAGAGTTGTTACCGGGTTTGTACATGTCCAGAATTGCAGTTCCAAGTTCCAACTGCTACATCTACGGATTGCAACGGCGTGGGCTGATTTTGATCTTTTCAGTTCAGCAGAAATGGAGCAAGCCTCAAGAAGATTTAGCACAGTAATGGCATTGGGCTTTGTTTTGTGTTTCGTTCATCTCTTGGAATACGGCAATGGCTTCATCGGGCATGCCACGATGGGTGAATCCTGCAATCATCGTGCTCCAAGTGACTGCATGTATCTCTTCTCTTCGCCTGATTGGATACGTTCCATGCAAATGTAATGATATTACCTTTTGCGTAGGCATCAATCAAAGAACTTAATTAGGACTAAATCATAACCCCGCCGGATTATTACAGAATGAATGCACTTGCAGTGAATTGGATCACAAAAAATGTTTGCATGTTTGAAGAAGATTCACCAGAGTCACCTCATCAGCCTCAATTCCTTCCTTAGACGTCATCGAATCAAACAGCGATAGAGCTTCTGGATACTTCTCATTACTGATAAATCCGGCTAAGAGAGAGTTCCACGAAACATAATTCCTCATAGGCATCTCCCTGATTACTTTTGATGCAGATTCTATATCATCGCACTTCGCATACATATCCACTAAAGAGCCAGCAACCAAATAAACCTCATACAGATCACAAACCCATGGACTAACCTTGCAATGCTAACTTTCCCCATGTGAATCCAGGCCTTGATTACATTTACCATTATTTGCCCATCCATTTCAATTTTATTATTGGATACCATCTTACGAAACAACATGAAAGCAACCACAGCTTCCCCAGATTGCACATAGACCCCGATCATAAACGCTCAGAAATCAAATCTCTTCCACACATTTCATCAAACAGCTTGTGCGCAATCTCCATTTCAATGTCAGAATAAAAACTCAAAAGAGAGTTCTGAACTGAAACTATAGCGCCCAAAAGCCGCTTATGATTACAAAACCATGCATTTTCAGTCCTTCATGAGTAGATCTGAGACTCCGGCATGCATGAAATATGAATTACAAGCACCAAGGTAGCAGTGCTGAACTCAAATCCTTCACTCCTGCCTTGCATAAACAACCACAAACCTAGATTGTTATTAACCTTAGGAATTCTAGTTTTCCACTATCCCTTTATGTAGTGAGTAGAAACAATACCAGAGTACCTCAAATGGCATCTATCAAACTTGGACTTAACTGCTCACTTCATCCACAACTAATTTTTCATAGGAGAGAATTTTGCCTTCTCTCAGGCTGCCTCCCATTTTTAGATCATTCATATCGAACGGATCTCAGAAAAACGATTATGAAACCGTCATAATGCCTTTATCATTCAAATCTTTCGAAACAACCTCTACTAGGAAAACCGATAACAAAACATGGCAGTCTCCTAAATTTTGGGAGTTTACGTCTATATGTCACTGCATCATCAAATCCGTGTCTTGTGACCATACCCGCGCGTGCAACGCAGTTTCTAGTTTTTTAAAACTAGCTTACACAAATATGAATGCTTAAAGCATCACTTTTATCATGGAATCACGCGTACATGTTAATTACGTTACGTATGTACGTTTAAAGTTGCTCGAATTGGAAACACAAGTATTACAAGAAACAAAGTCACCTACTCAGCTATGAAACATATTTTCGTACAACTTGCACTAATAAAATTGCTTTCGCTGTAAGTTACTATCTTTTTGGATGCATCAAATGCACTGCATAGCATAACCAGTGTGTTAGCTCTGGTTTGTGTAAAATGATTGCTTGGATGTAAAGGCTAGGCGGTTCTCCTTGTTAGCGAAAGGATGGTGGACACCATCAGCTTGCTGTCAATTGGTTTCGTTAGATACGCGTCCATGCCCACCTCCAAGCATTTGGCCTCATCCGAAGACATGGCATGAGCTGTCAGCGCAACGATTGGGATGTGTGAACCACTTTCCATTTCCGATTTCCGAATTGCCTTTGTCGCTTCATAACCATCCATCTTTGGCATCTGGTTTGATATAAGACAAATTAGAATTCACTAGCAGAAACTCATAGCATAAAACCTTTCTGATATTCAAAATTCTGTTTTGTTAAATACATATATAAAAATAATAAAACATATGCTTCCAGTAGTCTATGACTTCTACAACCGTAGATATAGAAAATGTTTTGCCGAAGCCAAATTAGAGCAATTCATGCTTGAAAATGTATTGCAATAGACGACACATAATAGCAAAACAAGAGGTGTTTTTCCAATGGGTTGCTAAAATTCTTGATAGCAATGCCTCGACAAAATTTATCTTCATTGGTGTGCTAAGAATCTTGCCGAAAACTGGCATTGCCATCACATTATCAATGGATAAGAGAACGAGGGAATCGTGATTGTGCTGCAATGTCATTTACACCAGTGGAGCGACGCCTTTAACAGTGAAGGAAGCTAATTTATAGCTTTATTTGGCATTGCCATTTTAGCAATTACCCGTGGAATTGTTCTAAAGCATAGAAACACCTCAATTCAACCCTAAGCATATAATCAAACATGAGGAAAAGATTAGTTTGAAATATCTTACTTGACAATCCATTAGGATCAAGTCGTACGAAGGGCATTCCCCAATTTTAGTTTCATTTCTTGCATTATCATTTTCCAAGGCAGATAAAGCATCCACAGCCTGCATTCCATCTCCCACAACCACCACACTAGCCCCCAACTTTTGCAGCATTATCGTTGCAACCCTCTGTAGTACCGGTGTGTCTTCCGCTAGCAGTATTCTTACTCCTTCAAGAGATTTCTGTCCATTAACGACTTTACTAGAACAACAACTTAGTTCCAGGCTTTTCGAGTTCTCGCCAAATTTGGATCTGGTATGATTTTGATCATTTGGAGTAAAATCGTTAACAAAGCAATTGTTAACTGTCTCAGACTGTGATGGACAAGCAGAAGGTTCCATTTCTAACTTATCAGAATCATCAGAACTGGCTGCATCATATCGAATGGAGTCCATTTCAAGACATACATGCAAATCACCTGCTTCTTTTGTAGATTTGAAGGAGTTTAATTTGTTTTGAAGCTCAAGATTTTTCTCCTTTACTACAGCTTCCAAAATCTGGATCATTTTTGCCTTGTATAGAGGTCTATTAACCATCAATAGATGCCCTTTACTACGAAGCTCCAACTTAATTGTATTGGAAGTGTCATGGTTTAGTATCCACGCAAATTTTGCTTTCCCACAGTATTTATTGAGGAAATTCAGCTGTTCCCTCCATATATCTGTGTTCAAGTCAAGTAAGCCAATGTCGACGACTATGAGGAAAACGGAATCCTTTGAATTTTGTTTATTGAACGATTCGGCTTTTGAATATTCTCTAGGTTCTGCATAACTTTTGGCTTGAAAGATTTCCTGGAGAATTTGTGTCAGCTCATTCCATTCGGATGCTTCCCTCGTGGATACTTCATTTTTCTGTAACCATTGGGACATGATCAATCTTCCCATTCTGCCATTCAGTGCAAGTAAAACCTGCATTCCAATTGTCACATATTAGTTTGAATCAACTAGTTTTTCGGTTCAACTTCACATCAGCTTCTTAGGATGTGTTTCGAACATTTCGATCGTGGATATGTCGAGGGAAAGCTACAGGTCAAGAAGGATATAAGAAGAAAACGAAATGAGAAAGGCCCTTACCATTTTCCTTTCACTTGTTATAACTCTCCACAAATCCATGATCCAAACACAGCCATAGAGTCTAGTATGGATTTATGCTAACTGTTCATGTTCATGTGTTTTACCCAGGAAGAGGAAGATAGGGAAGGATAAGCAAAGAGAGTACTAAGTAAATATGGGGTTCTTCAGCTTCATGTTTTCATTTCCTAGAGCTGTAGGCAAGAAAAGTGATTACAAAATCATGAATCCGATTCAGGACAGCGAATTCCAGATTGCATGTTTCTAATATTATCCATTTTGGATGAACGGCGAATAGACTTTATAAGTCAAAAGTTTAAAAATGTGAGAACCAAGTAGAATAACCAACCATCAAGTTATGTTCAGTGAATTTCAGTTGACAATGCTTTCCTATAGTATCTGCTGGTGTACTGAGATGCATGTATAATTGCATCAGAGTCCCCGGGCTATTCTTCTTTACCACGTTGATCTCCCCGCCCATCTTGTTCACCTGTTAGCACCTCCCAACATAAGATCGAGTAAGGGGATCAAGAGTAAAATGGTGAAACAAAACAAAGAACAGAATAGTTCAACGTGTTTAGGTACAACGAAAAATTACAAATAGCTATCATTCAGTTCAAAAAAGATTGAGTTATGAGCGTTTTATAGATGAGGATTTTACTAACCAATGTTCGAACAATGCAAAGGCCAAGACCAGTGCCACCATGCCTGAAAATGGAAAGATTACATAAGGTGGGTTAGTTACATCATATCACAACTATCGTAACAGCACAATAGTCTACGCTTTTACACATTCCTTGATGCTTTACAAATATACTTACGTTCGAGTTGTTGAGGGATCGGCTTGTTCAAAGCTTTCAAAAACCGACTCCCACTTGCTTGGATCAATTCCTACCATAAGGAAAAAAAAAAACGAAATGTTAGATCTCGTTTCATGGAATTTGTTATGCCTTTAGTCAAGTGATTATTTACATACATTCTCTAAAGAAGCTGTCTTATTCTTACCACAACCAGTATCATCAACTTCAAACCAAAGAACCGCTTTGTTCTCGTTCTTGCAGCATCTCTTTGGGTGGTTTACATATTGCTTTAAATTCGTTTTACGGGTATTCCATGGTTCCTTTGCATCAAGGGGGAACTTCCCGGTGTCACTACAAGTGTTTGGATTCTCACACCATCCCCGCAGAACAATGTAACCAGCTGCAAGCCACTAGAAAACTTGAACCATGCAGTTTTCAACTTAATTCCCTACGGAAATTTGACTCTGGAAAATGCATGAAGTTCTGTTGATAGTTTCACTTACATGTTGTAAACTTGAGAGAATTGCTGATGAGGTTTGCAAATATTTGAACCACTCTTGCGGAGTCTCCTTGAACTAATCTTGGCATATCATCTATGAAAGAGGCAAGGAATAAATAGCAATAATCCCACGTCAGAAACCAATCGGTGTAGAACTGCATATTACAAATCGTGCAATTTGATTGCTGAATTTAAGTTCTTTTTGTTAACCATAAGAGCTATGATGGAGATCTTTATGCAACAAATACTATGATCATATGGTTCATACCGGAGAGGTCTAGAATAGTCTCCACATTGTGGTTAATGCACTGCACAGAGAACATATCAACGAGCCCTTCCAGTTCTCTCCCCAAGTCAAACTCAGATTCTTCCAGCACTAGTTTTCCAGATTCGACCTATATTTCAAATGATATCCCAATATGATTCATCAGAAAGCACTGCAGTATCCTGATAGAGCATTAGTTATTAGGTTCTTGGTTATTCTGCTTTTAAACAATTGACGATATTATGCTGGAAATGAACATTAGCTTCACTAGGAAAACACCACTGGAATTATATATAGTTCTTGAAACTGGTAATGGACTCTGGTATTAATATTTGAACTTCTTGCAACTTCAAATTACTTCGTTTCTTTGTTCTGGTACATGCATATGAGACGACCGGTTTGGTTTATTGTCATTCTACAATATTAATTCTTTTTTTGATAGCTCGGTACCTAGACCAAAGAACTGACTAATCCGGTGGAGTACTTATCTTCGTTTCTCACCTTACTGAGATCCAAAATATTGTTGAGAAGCCGGAGTAATGCAGTTGAGCATTTACGAATTTGAGTAATCGTTGAAAATTGCTCGTTTGTCAGATAATCATCACACATAAGGATGTCCAACAGTCCAATCACTGCAGCCATAGGTGTTCGTAGTTCATGACTGCCACAACAGAAGTAGCTTTTACCATCATAACATACTATGCCACGGGACAGATAATATGCAATTATGAATGCTTTCTCACAAGAAAAAAAAAAAATCGAATGCATGTAGATTTGAAAATGATACCCACCTCATGTTTGCTAAAAACTGGCTTTTGTAGTTGCTAGATGCCTCTGCCTTTCTCCTTGCATCTAAATGACTTATCAACTCTGCCCTTAGTTTCATTTCCTTCGACACCCCATTTGTCAATATGAAGATGCAAACACATCCAATAACTAGAATACACAGTGACGCCGATATCAAAATTACCAACGTTTTAAAGGCTCTCTCGTCTACCTTCCCCATTATATATTTCCTCGGAATGATAATCACCCCCACCTGTACAAAATTTTATTCCTCACACTTGTATTCTCTTTCCAATATGCATAGGTAAAATCAATGTAAGCTTAACAAACAATAAAGCACTGTCGATTCCTTTAAGCTTTGTGAAAAAAAAGACCGAAGTGAAATATATTTTTAGCTGCAATATTCCTAGGCCACAAACACCTAAGACCTGAATTCCAGAACTATGTTGTGCATGGATAATGGATTTATGAAAGGTTTACCAAGGGAAAAGGAAAAAGATAGGAAATCAAAAGCCCGAATTTACGTTCTTCAAATCATTTTTTATTATCTTTTCCTTTCACTCCATTAATCCCATGATCCAAACACACCTTATAAGAAATGAAATTTCAATGGAAGATAAGAGATATACATTACACGAAACAAAAACTTACCATTGGAAGCCTCTTTAAGTCAAGGAAAAATGAGTCAATGTAATAAAGCTGGTGTCCAAGCCTTGCATTCTCTACATGAACCCCGTGATTCGGAGGAAACTTGTTCCCATACTCCCTCTTCAACAACTCAGCTCCCATACGTATCACAGGATCCTCTGAATCGGTAGGCATCATAAGCTTAGGCCCTGTTGTTGAATTCATCAGCAGAGGTGCATTTGTGGAAGTAGCAAGCAACCATCCCTCTTGAGAGGTCAAGTAAATGTGTCCACTGTGAAACTCAACTAATTCTTTCATCAACTGGCCTACACTATAAAGCGCGGTAGTAACTCCTACAACTGCCACTATACTCCCATTAGCAGCGTCCCGAACTGGCAATGCGGCTGAAAGCAAGGGCGAATCTGTATATTTACTCACTGCCACGTGCCACGATGCTGCGCCATCTGGGACTTGTGAAATCCCTGCAATATTGATTTGTTCATCCGGAGGGATTTTCCTTGGTTTCCCTATCCTTTCACCGGTGGCAGGATCAAGCGGCTCCCGGAACCAAACAGCAGTGGTGTTATTGCGAACTGATTGATCGCTCCACCCTCCGCGAGATGAAAAGGTGTTTGTATCATAAGAACCACTGATTGAGTAATTCACAAGGTCAGAATAGATGTAGAATGTGTTGTTACTCCTGTGATCCCTATGGAAAGCTTGGACAAACCCGTTTCTGTAATTTATAGTTATCGATTTTAGAGCCTTACGACTCACAAATAAAGCCCATGTCACATCCTTCATCACTTCATAGAGCTGCTAAAAATAAAAAAATTAAAAAAATTACCAGAACAAAGGATAAGATTAAATAGAGAATGGCTGGGAAATGAAACCACCTCCACTTGTTGTGCTTGATTAATGGGCTTGCTGTACCGTCTGATGACAGACTCCGACAATTTTACTTGTGCTGTGGTTATTTCAACTGTGGAATTCAAGATGTTCCACATTCGCAGTATGGGACGTTGTAGAAGTTCATACCGGAGGCCAAACGCTAGATTTTCCAGTGATTTTGCTGTGTAGACCCTTGTGAAATGCCATGTTAGCAGGGTTAGGAGTCCTATCAAAATTGCTAGCATCACCTGCATGAAGCCATTGCCACAACTACCATGTAACTGGACATAAATGATGCAATTTGTGCCTCTGTACAAGAATTTGTTTCTAGAAAACATAAAAACCAGCTCCAAAATTGCTAAATGGAAAGAAAAATAACCAAGATAAACTCAGTTGAGTCTCCCTGCTCGGTTAATAATTTTCCAGGATCTCGTTTTCGTACCATGTTCATTTTTTATCATAAATACGAACTTGTTTTTGAAGATTGATCCAAAACAGTGACTCTGAAAACTGCAACCAAACGCGGGTAATGATCCTTTTTTATTTTTTTTATTTTTCTTGTTTCCAGGAGAAGGAAAATATGACTAACCATGATAGTAAGGCGAACTACAAAGACGCTGTAGTATGAGGAAAGGCAATGGCTACTTGCATACTGGAACTCTTCTTGTTCAACATCTCTATGGAAAGTTCTTCGGCTTCCGGAGGGAGATTGATTCCTTTCCCAAGAATTGCAAAAGTCAGAAACTCTTTTGCGTACCCTTTTCAGCTGTGAAGCCATTGGTGTGGTTTGAGTGTGGTGGCGGAGATTCAGAGCTCATAGGGGGGTTCCATCTACTCTCTTTCCTATTTCCATCTTCCAAAATAGCAAGCCAGTATGAGATTGCAACTGAACGTTTTGCAAGTAGAGAGATAGAGAGAGAGAGGTTGATATTTATACTAGTGTCACTACCAACCTTTTAGAGGCACAACAATAGCAAGTAGCTTTCAAAGTTGGAGGAGGTGTAGTGTTATTCACTTATTCCTCATCCATATCTCCCTCCCTTTTTTCAATTCTCTTTGACAAATTGGACCGTTGTAATTATGGAATGGAATTGCCAAGAACCATTCTTGACCATGAGTACAGTCTTCTTTAACTTTCCAAAAGCCAAAACCCAAGGAGATTTTGTAATCAGACCGTAGTACGTAGAAATCTCGTGAGCTTTTTTGTGTTGATGACTTTTCTTTGATAAGTGAGTATCGGACCAACTTGCACGCACCTCAACTAATTTCAAAACCTTAAAGTTAATAACTAGTTAAACCTCGAGTAATCCCAAGAGTTTTTTTTTTGCTGGCGGTGAGAGTTGTATATGCGAGCTTGCCGGTAAGCCTCTTACTTCTTGTTATGCTCCCACTCGACTAACCATTTCACTTTGGCTCTTGCTAACCTCCGCCTAGTAGGCGACGGATAACATGCAAATAATTCCTAACAAATTTGAGTTTCAATAAATATTTCATAGATATTAATATACTTTTACAAATATCAATGCACTTTATCAGATATCGATGCATCTTTTACCTCTTATTCACTTCCTTTAGGGCTGAGGTTAGAAATTTTCTTTTACTTTATTCTTTTATGTGTTCTGATGGTTGGATATCCAAGACCTAGGATCCCAAATTAACCAAGGATACAACACGATGTCCCTTCAATGTTTTCTTTCAACATTTGTGGATTCTTGACAAAGGAACAAATAAATGACTATGATTTTGGTCCTAGTGATTCCAAGCAGAAGTTATTATGCACCACAAACTAAGAATCATTTTTTCCCCCCATCAAATAACACAGCCATGAGTTTCAAGATTGTGATCCCAAAAGTGATCATACTTGTCTTCCTTGATTGAACAAAATCCAAATGTAATCAAAGAATTTGAATATGGCAAACAAGGAAAAGGAAAAACAGAATCATATACATGTTGAATGACAATGAGGGGTTTTTCTTCCTATAAGCAAAACATTCATGTTATGACAACCACGAAGGAGAAAATAAACAAACTAACAAGCAAAATCAAAGTAAGGACACAACGATTTAGGTAGTTCTGATCAAGCCTAAGCTTTCACGTATTCCACGGGCGAAGAGCGAGAGATGATTCACTATGAACGGGAAAAGATTAAAAAGAGCTACTTTATCCTTCACCCTCAAAGAAGCACCCAACAATATTAGGGACAAAACGTCAGTGGAACTTGAAAGGGAGAACAAACCCAAGTGGAACCGAAAGAGATACCCAAAACCCTACTATCAAGCCCCTAGGACGAATCCTACTACACCCCTCAAGCCCCTAAGACAAACCCTACTAAACCCCTCAAGCCCCTAAGACAAATCCTACTAAACCCCAAGGTTCCTTTGTATAGCTAGGGTAGCACAAAAAATAAGCCAAATCGACCTAAAAAAGCGTGCATTCGGTGTCGATGACCCCTTCCGGACGAAATATACTGAGACCTTCAGTTTTTCCCAAGAACAAACCCGTCGGACGGACGTGACTCCAGTCCGGACAGAGGTTGCCCAAATTCAAGGCACTGCATAATAATTCAGGTATTAACTCTTTTAGTGATGCCAATTAAATTGGAAGGAAGAATACAGCTGCAACAAGTTGAATTATATAACTAAGCTACCTCCAAATGGAATTTCCATCTTCAAATCCCATTACTAGCCTAAACCCGAATGTTTAGATTGAAAGCACAACCTAATAAAGTCTTAAATAAATTAGATAAAAAAATTGCTGCAGATCCATATAAAGCTAATCAGTGCAGGGGTTTAACAGGCAGAAATAACTATCAAACTTCCCATTTTACCTCTGATCCATTTCAAAGTTTTCTTCGAAAGGTTTTAAATAAAGGTCGTTACGTATCGTGTCTCTGATTCGTTATTTACTTAATTACATACTAGCCGATACCGTCTTGATATGTGGCCGCAATAAGTATCTTGATACCGTGATTTAAAAGCCTGTCTAAATGTGTAAAACTTGTGTTTGACAACCAGGATGACATTATCAAACATGTGTCTGACATGTTTAGTTCGAAAATTCACCTACCGACAATTGGAAACAACAACAAAATTACTCCGTAATATTTTTGACATGTCCCCGTGGTCTTAAAGTGAACATTCCATTAGACTTGTCCGTACTTGGGTCCGTGCAATATTTTACAGGCCCATCAAAGAGGCTTCGAGGGTGAATATGACAAGAAGGAAAAAAATCCCGAAGAGTTTGGCCAGGTGGATATTAAAAAACAATTATTTTTTCTCTATGAGGTCGAATGTTCGAATCTCACGAATAAAAATTTCAAATCTTGGGGTCACTGGAGGATTTGCTCGGTCGTTAACTTTAGGGCCCTAGAATTAATCGAAGTGCATGCAAGCTGACCCGGACATCCGGTTATAAAAAGAAGGCAACAAGAAAACGACGAAGAAAGAGAACTCAGTGGTCAGTTTAATTATCTGTAGATCAAAAGGAGAAAGTGATGCCAAATATCTCTCTCTCTCTCTCAATCTTGTTAGAGGTTAATGGCAAGGTCGGCCATAAACAATATTATGTAAACCGAAGGTGTGAGCGTGCAACTATATTGTGCATTATTCACCTAGACTTTTGAGTGCTGCTTTTGAGCCTCTAAACATTGCATTAGTGACTCTTTCCACCTTAAAATACATTACACGAGATAATGGCTCAGGCTTACTTAACACCCACTGATGCCTATATTATTAATATTTTTTTTATAACCGAAGCCTGAGCCAGCTTGTGCGCACCTCGACTAACCCTCCTCGACTAATTCTGGAGCCCTGTAGTTAACGACCGGACAAACCCTCCATTGACCTCAAGGTTTGGAATATTTGGGCTCCATGAGATTCGAACATACAACCTCATGGAGGATAATCACGTATTTGTTTTCCGATGCCCAGGAATGCCTATCGTTGTGGTCTTGTTTTACCCGGCACAAATTTGTGGAGATCAGTATGTGAAAAGCATGTTACTTTTGTTTTTCCTTCACTCACTTTGCTTCATGAGATTTTGCTATCCAATTTGTCAATTTCATGCTTGGTGAAAATCATTTTCTTTACCATACAAAGCAGGGAGGCCACCCACCCATTATGGTTTTACTGTCAAGAGCCCTACATTTCTCATTATAAAAAAAATGGTACTCTTGGAAAATTTACTTGAAAAACTTCTCAGAATTTAAAATCCACGGCATAGATTTGAACTTCTTATTGCGGGTCACTATCCCAAGTGGGTCTTGTCCTTGGATATCAAATTCTGGGCATATTTGCAGGCGAAGTTTCCGGGTAAGTAGTGCTGCTCAAATCTACCCTGTTGTGCTAATGTTGAATTTAGCAGTTATCGATTTGACAGTTACAATAAGGTAAATTAGTGACTCTGGCCTAATTCTTTGCACCTGGGTGTCCAATTGCTGTGATTCTTGTTGAAATATATATATACAAGTTGAGGGTTAAAGTTTTCTTAACAAAAGCACATACCATGGCAACCTATGATACATGTATAGAGGTTAAAGGAAGTTACCGAAAGAGAAGTTCGCGACTTGTGCTTTAGTTTTTGTAATCGGGTTCTTATCAGGACAAGCTGTTTTCGTCGTTTTTTAGCGGTGTCTATCTTGTAATGTTTTCATTCTACAAACTCTAATTATTTTAAGTAGAAAGGAAAGAAGAAAGTATAGTCACTGTCATAACCAAATTTCTGTATCATTTGAGTGGTGTATGTATGTATTTATTGGGGCTGGAAGGTTATGACACTTCAGGAGCATCTGATTCGTTTAGTAAGGGTTATGAAAAAGTATGTGGCCATTGGAGAGGTGGTGCAAATGGAAAGGACCAAAGACATCACATTCCATGATATCCCATGTTGGTGTCCCCATAATACAGATTGACAGATAAATATCACACAATGACTTATCTAGAATGTGGTTAATTTCCCTTGGCTATTTGCCTAGGGATGGTAGGGTCCATCATCCAGTGGGTTCCCCACTGGAGCTCTCCATAACCACAAGGACTAATGTTTGCACAGTATGTGTTAATCAAGCACTGGCCAACATTGAAGTTTCTAGGCAACGATTGGCGCAGTGGTAGTCACTTGCAACTCAGAGCTTCAGAAAGTTGTTTTAGTTAGGGTTCGAGTTTGACTCCCCAGCATGCGATTAATTTCTATGCTGGGGGTTAGTTCACACGCAACATACTCGAGCTTCAGAAAGTTTTTGGTCTAGGTTTGACACCACCCACCTGCTAATAGTTCCTGTGTTGGGTTAGTCCACACACAACTTTACGCCAACTTTAATTAGGCCATTGGTGGGATCAGTCCCTAAATTAATTGGTCCATTGGACAATAAGGAGTTGTTAGAAGTTTCTGTGTTGGGTTAGTCCACACACAACTTTACGCCAACTTTAATTAGGCCATTGGTGGGATCGGTCCCTAAATTAATTGGTCCATTGGACAATAAGGAGTTGTTAGAAGGGGAAAAAAAGCACTCAATCAGAATCCGCTATAATCCAAACAAAAAACAAAGGAACAAAATACCATGGTCCTAGGAGGACACCACTTAGACTTACAAGAGAAGTTTCCGATCACCAATAGCCTAGAATCCTTCCATTGTGACAAAAATGAGCCCACACAAAACCTGTACGACCCGTTTGTCGGGCGGATAAGGTTTTGTGTAGATAAGAAAGAATGGTGAATAAAAGTTAGATATGTCACAAGGAGAGATTAGTTAAGGAGGAGGATTAACTTATACTTGATTTGAGTAGTAGTTAATATGGGTGGATAAGAGTAAGTGGATGAGAAGAGATGACGTAAAAACTTACTTGGTTGCCATCATTAAATTATTACATTGAGAATTAAAAAAAGGTTTGAGAGGCAATTTGGTCTTTCGCACTTGTCCATAAGCTTAAGTTGGTAGATAATGAGTAAGTGCATAGGATAACAAGAGTCATCTAAAGCAGAATGATCATGTGTGGAAAATGATGTGTACCTGGAATATCATTAAATAACAATTGGTTATTGATTGATGAAAGAGTTAAAAGAAGGATTCAAGAAAATGATGTTTACCAACCTAGTAAAATATTAAATCATTACTTACCAAAAAAAAAAATTTAAATCATCAGAAAGACTCTGCACAAACAAAAGGGAAAAAAAAGAGTAGATTTTAGTGATAGCTACAAATCTCAATTTACGTACTAAACATATGGATTCACATATATCCAACTAAAACACACAGAAGAAAGAATAGTTGTTTCGTACCTAAAAATAAACATTAAAACCAAAGGCTTCTCAAATTTCGCCATTCGTTGAGCCTGTTAGAATAGTTGGACTTAGTCCCATATTGGTTGTTTATGTTATTTAACTAGTCGCCACATAATATAAATAAAGCTCACTTGTGTTAGAGTTAGTTAACACTCTATACATTTTTCCTTCTTTCTCAAACAACATGGTATCAGAGCGGGATCTTAACCTTAATCCTATCCCATGGTTGGTTGAATAAATGGCTAAATGCATAACACTCGATAGGATTAAACAAACAAGATTAACCAAACAAGATTAACCAATATTCGAATCCGACCTCTATGTATTATCCCCAATTAAACAAACATGTCCAAAAGACACAATCTTTGAAAAGTGGATGCGTGTGTTGTGAAGCAAAGAACCCACTACATCTTTTATTTTTTGTTTCGAAGATCTGGTTGTCCAAACCAGCTTACCTGCACCTCGACTATTCTATTTCTTAATTTGGTCAAAGGCAAACCATCTTTGTCGAAAACTAAAAAAATTCAGAAGTGATTTCTCTCTTGCGATCTGGCCCCAAGATATATAATGCTACATTTCGAACTCCAAATGTCACGATTTACGTTGATCCCTTTTGCCACTTGAGTTGCCGTAGGGTCGAACCCACTACACATCTACATGCATGCTTCTAGGGTGGAATGGAGAATTGAAACAGCTCTATCCCCTCATCTCAACTCAACTCAACTGTGCCCAAATCAAAAGGTGAACATATAATAATGTTTTATAGGAGTAGTACGTGCACAATACACATAATAGTGCTTGCCTCTGTACATAATCCCTAAAATCACAATTCTAATCCTAGTCTCTGCCTTAAACCTAACCCTAATCCTAGCTCACCGATTACTGTTCCCGCTTACTGTTCACAGATTATTGTTCATCGTCGGTACTGTTCGCCGATTATTGTTTATCGTCAGTACTGTTCACCGATTACTGTTCACCGTCGTTACTATTCATGGTCTTTACTGTTCACCGTTGTTACTATTCATTGCCTTTACTGTTCATCACTGTTACTGTTTGTCACTATTTGTCACTGTTTGGTACCGTTCCGTCGTTCTTATGCACTGATTGTTCTGGTAATTTTGGATTTTTGATTGATCTACAGTTTACTTGGATTTGGATTTCAGTTCTTTGCATGTAGTAATAATCTACAGTTTATCGGTTTATCCTCTCCAACAGATGGTTTGGATTTGGATTTCGGTTCTTTGCATGTGGTAATAATCTACAGTTTATCCTCTCCAATAGATGGTAGTTTGGGTATGGTGAAGTTTGATTTCGGTTGTTGGATTGTGTTGAGTTATTTGGTCTATGTTGGCATATGAGCTCTTGGTTGTTACTTGATATTGGGATTATGTTATTCGGTGGCTACTTTGGTTTTGTTGAAGTAGTTGGATGCATGTGTTGTCGTGCCCTTGGTTGTTAGCCGGTCAATCAGTTCCTTATTTCTTGTTTATTGGCCATTTGTTGGTGGAGTATTTGGTTGGTTGATCTATCGGTAGTTGACTAGTTGCCTCTCATTGTACAGTGATATGTTTGCAATGAAATCTGGTTCTGATTCTACTTCCGCTGTTTCTGGTGATTTTGGTTCTTCATTTAGCCGTGGCCTTGGTCGCAGCCGTGATTATGGGTACAATGGTCGTTTTGACCGTGTTTTTGGTGGTCATGATTTTGGTCGTTGTGGATTTAGTCGTATAGGTCGCATGTCAGGGGGAGGTGGCCATAGTCGAGGCTGTGGTTTTAGACTCTGTACTTATTGTAGGGGAACTAATCATATGGTGGAACATTGCTATGACCTACATGGTTTTCCTCAGACTCATCGGGTTACTTTTTCCGAGGATATTAGGCAGGTTGCACGCTCCACTGCTATGGTGACTATTTCTATGGAGGAGTACCAACGCCTCGTGTCACTTCAGACAAGTACCTCCATTGCTACGTTATCTCATACAGGTTCTTCTAGTGCTTGTATTGCATCTTCTCGTTTTTCTGTTCCTTGGGTTATTGATTCTGGTGCATCTGATCATATGATTGGTACTTCTACTATTCTTTCTGGCCATTAGTTTATTGATAAACCATCTCGTGTTACCTTAGCCGATGATTCTACCACTGGTATTACTGGTTTGGGTTCGGTTTCTGTTACTTCTTATTTGACTTTGGATTCCGTCTTGCACGTTCCTCATTTTCCATTAAATCTTATGTCTGTTAGTAAACTTACTAAATCTTTAAATTGCTCTGTCACATTTCTTCCTGATGGTTGTGTGTTTTAGGATCTCAAGACGGGGCGAAAAATTGGTGGTGGTACTGAGCGTGATGGTCTGTATTACTTTACCGACAATGTTCACCCTAGCTCTGTTGCCCTTCAGTCTTCTGTGCCACCCTATCAATATTATTGTCGACTTGGTCATCCATCCCTTCAGAATCTTAAATGGCTGGTACCTTCATGTAGCCGTGTTGATACTTTGCCCTGTGAAGTCTGTGAGTTTAGTAAACATCATAGAGTGTCTTTTTATCCTAGGGTTGAAAGTCGTGTATCCCGTCCTTTTCACTTAGTTCATTCTGATATTTGGGGTCCAATGCGTGTTCCTAATGTTTTTGGCTTTCAATATTATGTTATTTTTGTCGATGATTAATCTCGTGTTACGTATCTTTATCTCATGAAAAAGCGGTCAAAGTTGTCTTCTATCTTTAAGTCATTTTATATGGAAATCAAAACTCAGTTTGATACTTGCATTCGTATTTTTCGTTCTGACAATGCAGGTGAATATTTTCATAATTCTCTTTCTAAGTTTTTTGATGACCATGGTATAATTCACCAATCTTCTTGCACTCGAACTCCAAAACAAAATGGAGTTGCCGAACGCAAGATTAGGCATTTATCAGAGGTTATGTGAGCTCTATTATTTCGAATGCAAGTTTCTAAGTTTTACTGGAGTTATGTTGTTTTTACAACATGTTACTTGATCAATCGTATACCATCTAGCCTTCTAGGTGGTTAGATACCCCATACAGTTTTATTTCCTGGTCGTTCTCTCCACTCATTACCCCTACGAGTGTTCGAGTGCACCTGTTATGTTCATACTCTGGATCCTGACCGGGACAAACTTGATTCACGGTTAATTCGGTGTATTTTTCTGGGGTACTCGAGCACTCAGAAAGGGTATAAGTGTTACTCACCATCTCTTCGTCGTCATTTTGTTTGTGTTGATGTCACATTTAATGAATCATTGCCCTTTTACTTGGGTCACAGTACTCCAGTTGACCTTCTTGAGTCTGAATCTGTGTTTTCTATTTGTGTACCATCTGGTCCTCCTTTGCAGGTGTATGTTCGTCGGCAAAAAGTATTAACAGCCCCACAAGTATCAGCCACCACGCCTCCTCCGTCCCAAGATTCGGTTGCACCTTCACCCCCACCCCCACCTCCACCTCCGCCTCCGCCATCACCTAGTTTTCCTATAGCTCTTCGCAAAGGTATTCGGTCTTGCACATCTCATCCTATTGCTCGGTTTGTTTCCTATGATCACCTGTCTCTGTCCCTTCGTGCTTTAACTACTTCTGTTTCGTCCATTTTTGTTCCTAACACTGTTCAGGAGGCCTTATCCATTTCTTAATGGCGAACAGCTATGGAGGCTGAGATGTCTGCTTTTCATGACAATGACACTTGGGAGTTGGTTTCTCTTTCGCTAGGAAAGTCTACCGTTGGATGTCGGTGGGTATTTACCGTCAAGTATAATCCGGATGACACAGTAGAACGGTACAAGGCCCGTCTTGTGGCCAAAGGCTATACCTAGACGTATGGCGTTGATTATGCCGAGACTTTCTCTCCGGTGGCCAAGATTAACTCTGTTCGCATTCTTATTTCTATGGCTGCCAATCTTGGTTGGCCCTTGTTTCAGTTAGATGTCAAAAATGCATTTCTACACTGTGACCTGCTCGAGGAAGTGTATATGGAGCAACCTCTTGAGTTTGTTGCTCAGGGGGAGCGTTCTCAGGTGAGTCACCTTCGCAAAGCCCTCTATAGTATTAAGCAGTTCCCTCGAGCTTGGTTTGGCAGGTTTAGTGATATTGTGTTGCAATTTGGTATGCGTCGCTCTCATTCTGATCATTATGTCTTCTCTATTCAGTCAGATCGGGGAAGAGTAGTGTTGATTTGTATGTGGATGATATCATTATTACTGGGGATGATCAGAAAGGTATTGATGAGCTGAAACAGTTCTTACAGCGTCAGTTTCACACCAAAGATTTGGGTAAGCTACGATATTTCTTGGGTATTGAGGTAGCAAGATCCAAGGAAGGGATCAATCTATCTCAAAGAAAGTATACGCTAGATATTCTAGAGGAGACTGGTTTATTGGGAGCAAAGCCTGCGAGACTCCTATGGATCCAAAAGTCAAATTGTGTGTTGATCAGGGGGAGATATTTCTTCATCTAGACCGTTATCGTCGCTTGGTAGGCAAACTGAATTATCTCACCAATACACTGCCTGATATCTCATTTGTTGTCAGTATGGTAATTCAGTTCATGTCAGCCCCTAATTTTCCACATTGGGAAGTTTGTCTTCGTATTGTGAAGGATCTCAAGACTCATCCTGGACGTGGCCTGTTTTATCGTTCAAATGGTCATTTGCGTGTTGAAACCTTTACCGACGCTGATTGGGCAGGAACACCATCTGATAGACAGTCTATAACTGGGTACTGTACTTTTGTTGGTGGAAATTTATTAACCTGGAAGAGCAAGAAACAAACTGTGGTTACTCGATTCAGTGCTGAAGCAGAGTATCGTGTCATGGCTCATACTACATGTGAGATTGTATGGTTGAGAGTTTTGCTCGAGGAGTTGGGGTTTGGTGTACAGTTACCTATTCCTATGTATTGTGATAATCAGGCAGCAATACATATCGCTTTGAAGCCGGTATTTCATGAGAGAACCAAACATATCGAGGTAGATTGTCATATTGTTCGAGAGAAGATAGATAGTGGCGTGTTGGCTACCCTTTTTATATCTACAGGAGCTCAGTTGGCAGATATCTTCACCAAACCTTTAGTTGAACCACGTTTAGAGTTGTTACGTAATAAGTTGGGATTTTTTGATACTCCCTCCGTCCTAATTTAATTATCCTTTTTGGGAGTTTGTGTCACTTTTCAATTGATTATATCTTGTAATTTATAATGTTTTAGGTGATTTCAAAAACATTGTATTATAGAACAAATCGAGTTCTATGAAACAAGATCCATATTAGATATAAAATTTATCACCAATTCAAAAATATAACTAGTTTTTTAATCCGGTTAGAATAGAACTGGGACAAGTAAATTAGGACGAAGAGAGTATTTATTCTCCAACTCGAGGGGGAGTGTTAGAATAGAGTTGGACTTAGTCCCACATTGGTTGCTTATGTTATGTAACTAGTCGCCACATAATATAAATAAAGCTCACTTGTGTTAGAGTTAGTTAACACTCTATACACTTTTCCTTCTTTCTCTCACAACAGAGCCGATACGAATCTTCGTTGTGATTAAGTAACTTATCTTTCCTCGTAATCTAGAGTTGAACGGAAGAATAGAAGGAGCCAAGGAGGTTCATTTTTCCTTTCCTGAACAGTATGGAAAAGATCGACAATGTCCCATCTCATGACGGATAAGCTTACAACAAATAACGGATAAGCTTACAACAAATGACTACAACAAGAACTACAGGAAGCTTTTTGGAGCCATCTTCTACAGTGAATAATATCTACAGAACCTAACAGGAAAAGGGCATTTTTAATAACATGTTAAGGAGACAAGAAAAGCGGAGCTCACATTCTGAAGGAAACGGATACTGTAGAAGTTCAAATGCACATATAATTACTTGGAACTCTTGGATTTCTTTTTCTTCTCAGCAGCCAGAGTTTTGGCGGCGGACTTGGTTAAGGTGGTGGGCTTTAGAACACTTTTAGGGTTGAGAGCCTTCCGAATCTTGAAAACAGCCCATGCCGTCCCAACAGCGTGCCCTGCAGCATCAAGTCCTTCACTTGTTGCCTTAGCTGCCTCTTCCCCATACCTGCACTGGGTCAAATGCTATTCTTCAAATTCACATTTCCCACATAAACTCCGAGGTGACAAGCTTTTCTGAGTTAAAAATTATGATTGCATAAGTTTGAAAATCTAACTATGAAACCTTGAATGTTTTTTGAGAACTCAGGATGTCCAAGTCAACTTAGACACACCTCGAGTAATCCCTAGGGGATCAATCCCACCGTCCATTAGTGGGAGGCCCTTTTAATTCCGGGACAAAGTCTCACACGAACTAGCCCCATCAGTCTGTCTGCTAGATAGGAAAACTCCTAGGAATATCTTTTATCAGCACTTTGGGCAATTAGCAATTTTTTTCTGCAGGACTTCGGAAAATCTGTTTCATGTAGCTTCGCAAGGAAATTTTGAGCCATGGGTAGAGGACCCTTTAAACATAGGGCCTAATCCAACGAAGAAATTGAGTATTGTAATGCTGCTTCGGTAAGTGGCATCAAAATATATGTTACACTGTTGTTTCCCTATTCTGAAGTCTAAATGTGTGAATTATCCTTGCCGAAGACTTGACACATGTGTACAAGGGCTATGGTACATGTTACCGACATGTCCAATTGGACATGCACCTCACACCATGGCCAGTAATTGAGTTAGCATAGAACTGCGACTCACACATTTGTTAACTATCATTTTATCACTGCCATATACTGTAGAATAGAGAAGACAAATAATTTTGGTGCCCGCGAGCATCAAAATCAAATGAATACGACTTTCTGACAAATGCCACAAATGCCTACATCTGACACCCCAAAACATATTTCTATCAGCACACTGCTACGTGTATCGAGAATACCCTGCCAAGGCCATTGTGTATGTTTATATTCATTTTTCACCTGATGGATCCTGCAATAATTCATTGTGAGGTTTTGAGCCTGCTTTGGAATATGGTGGATGGGAGCCTCAAATTGCCCGATATTGATTGGAAGGAGAAGATCTTGACAGTATATAAGCAAGATTGTGAACCTTCTTAGTACAAGTCCTTTCCCCAATTTAACTTAGAAGAAACAAAGCCATGTGCTGGCCACATGGACGTGTGCGTATGGGCGCATACGTTCCGCATGGCGGGCAAAGCAGACTATAATATACTATGCGGGGTCGGGTTGTTACATTCATAGTGTGAAGAAATACATAAAGCTAAACGCATTGTCCCTTCCCCCTTTCTTATTTTCGTTTGCCTGACTCATGGATGTACAAATCCAATAAGGAAGATGAAAATTACCTGTGAGAGACAAGTCCAGTAGTAACAGTGGATGAGGTTGACATCACACTCTTTCCAGCAACTTCAACAGCATCGCAGATCTTGCCTATTTCACAAGGATATAACTATAAAAATATGACCGAAGGAGTAGAGATGTATACGAAAAACTCAATGATGGTTCAAAATCGAAAAAATAGGATTAAACCTAGGAAAGGGAAAAAAGAAGCGAGCATCCGAGCATTGTTTTATGGAAAATTAACACTGGTGCTGCATAATAAAAATGGAAACATGATATTATTTCCTGAACTTTTCCTATGCAGAAGGAAATACAAGCCCCATGGTATTGCAGCCCCTTCCCCCAACTCCATTAGAGAAGTCAATGTCATGTTACATTTATGACCTCCACCATCATAACTTAAAAGTTCACACGAGCAATACATACTGGGACTCTGTGGCATGACTGACCCAACTGCATTATCCTATTCCGAACTGGAAATCCCGGTATGAGTCATCATTCGCTGCTCCAACTTGTGAATGTTCAAGTGACCAATTCTAACACGTAAAATTGCAATGTCAATTCTGTGTTGGCTTCTCCCAGGAACGTGGTGTGGCGTCACCTTGGGAGGTGACAGGTGTGCCAATGGCACACCACCACAAGCTCTACTCTGGGGTACAGCCGTGCTGAAAAAGACAAAGGAGCACAGGAACCCCAGGGCAAGGAATACCCACACAAGCGCTCATATAACCTACGAGGTTTGACCATGGGCACAGTGATTAGGTGAGATCATGGCACAAAAGGGGCTTATTCACCTCCATAGCTGAGCTATCTCCATGCATGTAAAGAAGAAGCATTCAAGTTCTCTGGCAAGCTCAGAACCTCCCATGTCCGGGCATCTAATGCCCCGACTGCGGCCAATATGAGCAAATCTTCCACAAATGCTAAGTAATTCAATCACTTCAACTTCAGTTTCTTGATTTTATCGTTTAGCTGGGGTAGCCAATTTCAGTTACTCCATAGTATAAAGCAGAAACATATGTGCAATTCATGTACCTAAGTGGAAGACAAATACCAAGAAAAGAATAATGCAAATGCAGCCCAAACCAGTAAAGTGAAATTTGACAATCCCCACCTGATAGACCAGCTACCATTACTTATTATTATTCCAAACATTACCATAAAAACAGGACAGAGAAAATAGGAAAGAGGTATGTAGATCTCTCTCTCTCTCTCTCACGCGCGCACACACACACACACACATGCGCGTGCGATACTTCTTACTGTAGCATTAAAAAAGTAATGTGAGCATTCTTAAAGTGCAAGGGAAAATGCGAAGGAGAAAATATATTTTTCCTTGATATTGTGTTCCTCTTTTTCCTAGAAACTTTAGAGTGGAAGTCATAATTTATCCCAGATTGACTGGAACAACTAGATATATAACTGAAAGTTTATGAGCCAAATATCTCTTAAATTGTACTCAGCAACATTAATTCTTGTAGCCAATCAACCTCAAGAAACAAAGCCAAAAACTAGGTTAAACAAACCAATGATAAGTAAAGGTTATGGTACCCATAGAAAAAGATCATCCCACCAAAAATAAATCTCAACCCTCAGTGAAGACAAGTATATACAATACACAAAGAACCGCAAGTAATGTGAATATCTAGCTCCACTTCAATGGCATAACAGGAAAAGATACACATTTTGACTGCTTATACTTCACACGCGTAAGAATGTAATCACATATTTCATGGAGTGCCTGTCTGTTCTTCACTCTGCTTCTAAGTGAATGGCAATTCTTATGAGTTTCCGTATCAAATAAAACTTGAACACATCCAAACACACACAGACACACACAGGGAGGGAGAAGATCCACATACTAAATCCGTCGAGGGAAGCAAGAACAACTTCCCCTGGCAAGAGGCCAAAGAACTTCTTGCCCACTTTTGAGTTAGCAACCGAACTCGTGAAGAACCCCGAAACCTTCACAACCCCAGACAGGACCCCAATGGCCACCTTCTCTGTTAATTTTGTGACCTTCTTAACCCTACAACAATAATCAAACCATAAACATTAGAGACATTCATTAATTAGACATTCCCCAATTTTGTAATGCATAAACACATTAAAAAAATTACAGAAAGTCGCAAAGAATCAACAAAACTAACAAAATCGATCACCAATGGAATGAAGTTATCTCCAGCTCAGTTGGTAGGGCAAGTGATGGGCACTTCATTTGGTGAGAGTTCAAGTTCAAACCCTACCCCTACTCCCCATTTGCCTAGGATAGTACAGATTAAGATTTTCTTGGAACTATACTACTTTAGAAAAACAACTCAAACAAACAAGGAAATGAAAGCTCGATTGCATATGCAAATGAAGCACTAAGACAACAAAAAAACAGCAGCAAACAAAAAGCGAACCTTTTGATTCTCTTCAAGGTTTCAGGACTAATCTCTGAAGCCGACCCTGGTTTCATCCTCTTCTTCATAACCTCATTCCCCCACCTCAACCTATCAACAGTCACATCCCCACACCACAAAATCCCTTTAATAAGCTGCCCCGACCCCGCCGCAACCATCTTCGCCGCCATCCCACCATAATCTTCCACGTTTGGCGCCAACGTTGTCCAGTATGCCGCACACCTCCCCTCCATCATCTCCTTCTTCCTCTCATCCTCCATCAACTCCCCCGGCGAAACCTCCTTCGCCACCCTCCCATCCAACACCTCCCCCTTCTCCCCCTTCTCCTGTACTCTTTGTACCTGTAAGTGTAGACTGAGGAATTAGGAGAACCACTTTGTTTCAATTGTGTAATCGTTCAATTACATAAGGGTCAAATAAACACAAATAAATATAACGGAGACACAAGTTTGAAATGTGTGTTGATAGGGCAGTGAATGAACTTTAGGCTATGTTAGGATGCCCGTAATCATCGGTAGGAATACGAATTTGATTACTAGGAACTGAATTCCTTCTAACTCAATACCTGTAGTAATTCTATTTTGATGTTTGGATTAATTTGGTGATCTTATTGGAAATTTACTTGAGTCAAACGTCTCCTTTTTTATGGATTGAGGCAGAAATCTAGGATTACTGTGGGGATGGGAAGGATCAGATTCCTACTTAGTTTGGAAATGTGATTCTCGGTTGAATACGCCATCATGAATCACATTCGTATTTCAGTGAGTCAGTTCCAAGCGTAGGAATCATGGAAATATGACATCACGTTTCAATTTCTACTCAATATCACATTTACCCATACTGAGCCTCAGTGTGTGTAGATAAGACAACAAATATAAAACAGACACAGATGCGTTAACAATACCGAAAAGCTACTAAATTGCTCCAAAACATCATCCAATTGCCTTATCAAGCCCTCCTGCCCCTTGGACGCGATAGTCAGCCCGTAATTCAGCAACTTACTATCCCTATCATCATCGTCGTCGGAGTCGGAGTCCGAATCGGATCCAGTGTCTTTGGGAGGGCGAAGGGAGAAGAAGTAATGACACTCATCGAGCTTGACGGAGGCCAAGTCCTTGGCCAGGGGCCACTGGATCTCATCGTCGACTCTGGCGAGCACGGCGACGACGTTTTGGCCCTGGCGGAGGAGGATCACGGAGAGATCGCCGCACGCGAGCTGGACGCTGTAGTTCTTGTCGATCAAGTGGAGGATGGAGCCGGGGACGGTGAGGATGACCTCTTCGACGGACTCCGGCGGGGCCGAGGCGGCAACATTGTCATTTTGCGGGAATAGGTTTGAGGGGACGAGGTCGGAGGGGTCGATTTTGGGGTAGAGAGAGGAGTGAGAGGAGGAGGAGGATAGAGATGGGGTATCTGGGTTTGATTGGGGTATGGTTGGGTAGAGGGGGGTTCGGCTAGGGTTTTGAGACGCCATTGTTCTGGTTTGAGCTAGGTTGGAAGAGTGGTGGTGATGAAGAAAGGAAATGAAGGAGGCGTCCGCGTAGGGTCGTTGGAGTGTACTTTTCTCGTTAAACTCCCGCGCAAGGACCGGTACGCGTCGTTGTCTAGACCAAAATGTACGGACTCTGCTTGGTTGGAAAATAATTTTCTAATACTCCTACGTAGACCCAAATATTCTCTCCCCATTGACCCATTTTCTTTCTAACTAAATTTATAAAAAATTGCAAAAATTTTCCCCAGAGACCGAGTGATTATTCAGTACTCTTTCTCGTCATGAATGCTTCAGCCTTTTCCACCGTGTAAGTTACGGATTCGGAAATCCTGTAGCGCACCTTACACTACAGGGGTTGTAGGTCGCTCCGGCCGTTCATTTCGACGTCGACGTCTCAGATTAATCCAAACTCTTATTGATCTGAATTGTCCATTGCTCGAATTAAAATTTGAATCCTCCATTGCTTGAATTAAAATTTGAGACATCTATTAGACGGCCTAATCGGCTACCCTACATCATTTACAGGGCGGTCTGCCTTACACATCAAATGGTGAAGCCCATACGATGTGTGGTGGAGAATTGAGCACTTATGACTATCCACCCTTCTTGTAAATGGAAAATAGGAGAAATAGGAGAAATAGGTTTCCACACCCACTTTTTACTACTTTTACAATTTTGATCATTATACACAAAAATTGACGATATTATCATTTCATTTCTTCAGTTTACTTTTTAATACTGCAAAGTATATAGTATTGTAAATTTTGCATGAACAAATATCGAAACAAGAGTGCATATAAGGAGAGCGTTAAGATTAGAAAATTGATTTTAGCACTCCAATTTTAACCACTGACACTCCACTTTGTGTCTTGATCATGTGAAAAAATAAAACTAAAAGTGGAATGTTAAAATCACATCCCTAAGATTATCGCCCTAACATAAAGCGGGATATAAAACCGGCATATATCATCTCTCCAAATACAAAAACGCGTTTGGAAGAGATCAGATTCACTTTAGTACGTTCAATCAGTTCCTCAGGTTACAAAATAAATAAGGCACTATATGAGTCCTACCTTTTGCTCGTCTCTATGGTTCAAAGTGCTCCTTAAGTAGGGTTTGTCAAGCAAATTATTCCATCTAAATAATGAGACATAAGCTTGTGTAATGATCACAACTTCCCAAAATCACCTGTTACAAACCTCACGACTCTTTTATGGATTAAGGCCGGTCACACAATTTAATCGTTTTTTACCTTATTTTCAAATACAAATATGTTTAACCTCTCTAAATTTCCTTCATTATCCACCAAAGAAGGAAAGAAAGATGTAATTCTTTATGGTAAATTGTACCCATGGTACAGTATCGAATTTGCCGTAAATTTGAAGTGTCTTGTGTCTTTGCAAGATTGAATTGCACACCAATCCCGTGTAGCACACCAGATTTTGGATGAAGCTCAATTTGAAGCCGTGTCACATGTTTTGTATGTCAACTAATGCATGCCCGTACCTGAAGGTACAACTCGCCAGTTTTGTCTCTCGTATCTCTTGAAGGCCAACGCCCTATTCGCAAAATTCCAAGTACAAAAAAAAATAGTTCAAATATATCCACCGATTAACTTGAATCAGCACAAAACAAACTAACAGTTGTAGTATCCGTGTTTGTGGGGTACTTATAGCCAGCCATTTGAATTCACTGTATGTTGATAATGCTACCAACTACTGATCACAATTGGCAAAAAACCACTGTTATCACAAAAAAAAACACTTTATGGGCAAAAAAAATTAACCAAACTTCAGAATGTAAAAATACATAGGCAATATCAACATCTATAAATGTAAGCTTCAAGTTTCAACCAACTCGGTATCTGACTCACTCGTTAGCCAATGCAACCTATAAAAAACTATCCAATTTTAGCCGGCCATTTTGAATTCAAAGTATGTTGATCACGCTACCAAACTAACAAATACATAAGCAATAATGTAAAAAAATATAATAAAAATTGAATATCATAGTCTATTAGAAGTGTTTGGGTTTTGGAAATTGTGGATTTCAAAAGGTAGACTTTGTTGACCACGAAAAAAAGAAGGAAATTTACTTCGTCTATGGTAGATAGTCACGATCAAGAAATGTGAGAAAAATTGGTGAATCTTGTGAGCCCGAGCCTGAGCAATTGAAAAACAAAAAATGAATTAAGTCGAAGTACAGAGACTACGATAATAAAAATAAATAAATAAATAAATAAAGTCTATAACAAAAAAAAAAGAATAATACCAATATTACAACAACCTCTAGAGGAGAGGGTGAGAAGATTGAAATGTCAAACAGGGGAAGTAATAGAAAATAAATTTGCATATTTTTTGCCACAGAAAAAGGAAAGAATCGGAAACGGAGGTAAGAAAATAATAAGTTTTCAAATTTCGAACACAGACAAATGATAACCCTTGGATGGATTGAATTTTAGTCTTCAAATCCTTTATTTAATCAGAGCCCTTCAATCTTCAATGTGCCACGTAAGACAGTCGTGAGAGAGACATTTTGCAAAACCACTGTGTATTGTAATATAGATATAGATATTACCCAAACATGAAAAAGCAAGAACTACACATCGCTAGACATTCAAGCAAACAAGGGTAAATAGGAAAATCCAAAGTGCATGAGTCACAACTGATAAGAACCCCCATACTCAGATGATCTTCTCCTTTCCTCGCTGCTCTCGACTTCAATATGTTCATGAGAGGCACCCTTACTAGTTACAACAATGCTACAACCACACATAGACATACACTTACACACACTCACACTAGGGTGGATCCTGTCGATATTCCGACCTATATTATTCCTTATCACAAACAAACCCTAGATCCTTTTTCATCTCATTGGTTTTATTAGCTCAAATTGAGTCTTTCACAAAAGAGAATTGATTTCTACACTCCCCATTTTCCAATTCACACTCATTTTCTTGTTTTATCCATCCCCATTTTTCAATCCACACTCCTTTTCTTGTATTTATCCACTTGAATTTATTGTCTTGCCTTTTATTCTATACACTTCTTCACACATATAAGGACAATATTGTAAATTCATATGGATATGGATGATGAGTGTGGAAATTATTTTCCTTTACAAAATCAAGAAGGGATCGAAAAAATAAGGTAGACTTAACATTGTATTCCACATGGGCATCCAAAAAAAGTGGACCCACCCAAATTCTATCGCGGAACGGGCCCGACAGAGCAACGATCTTGACATTTTTGGGCAGGTTGCAAGATTGCTCCATCAGACCCGTTCCGTAACAACATCTGGATAGGTACTAGTATTAACCCACAAGTTTGTTATATACCCAACATTATCCATGTAGACTTCCGATATGGGACGGGTATTACCTGCCCTGCCGCATTAACAGTGATGTCGATTTCTATATAGCTTTCGTTGTTCTTGTCGATTTTTCACATGGAAACTAAAGCAAAAACAAAACTGCTCACCTGAATTTATCATTAGTTGACAACAACTGTTTATATGGGATTTCATGGTCACTTGAATTTATCATAATCCGTTGAGTGCGTTTTTACACCTATTAATCTGCAACAACAATTTTGAATAGGGGAGGGGTTTTTTTTTTTTTAATAACCGGATGTCCAGGCCCGCTTGCGTGCACCTCGAGTCCCTGACAAAACCGATGTTTTAGGGGAGGCTAAAACTGATGTTTCTATCAATCACGGTCACGGATCATGAAATTTCTGCTAATTAAGCTTTGTCTGAGTACTTGTTTTAACACTGCACGAGCTGTCGCGAGCTTAGTGACATAATCCTTCGGTAGGACCCTTTTGCACTTGCTCTCAATCCTCGCTCTATGCTCGAGTTCTCGTCAAATTTTTATATTTTGGAATGTTATTGAAACTCTTTCACGATCTGCTTCTGCTCACACACACGCATACGCATTGTGTGACTTAGGTTGCGAGCACCATTGCACTCACGAAAAGCTTTTCTGATATGATCTTTATAGATGATGCTGAAAAGTACGGTTCTGAAAAAAGAAATTGGAGCAAAAGCAAGAAGACCAGCACCAATATTCTGGGGTATCTAGACAAAATGGGACGGATGAGCATGCAGCACGGGCGATACTGGTTAGTTTCCTGAACATTTCTGTTGCTAAGTGAAATGGAGTCTGCTAGTTAATTGTTTTCCTTCCTGTGTTTACCGGCCTTAATTCCGATATTGTTGGTGGACTTGAAAAATTGAAGGATGTGTTTCAAATTACATCCAAGATATGTTGGTGTTATCATGGATTGAATTGTGAAGCTGGCTTCTATGGTTTTGTGATAGTTCTATCCACTTGATTATTTCTCGTAATGCGTAGGTCTTTTTTAAGAGAGGTTAACCTTGAAACCAGGCAAAGGGCCTTATATTGCATCTTTCTTGGGTTTTTGTGATGTAATTTGGTATATGTACAAGACGATGGTGTGGAGATAGCTGCAAATTCACCTCATCCAGGAGCAATTGCCACCAATCTATTCTGTCATTACAGGGTTATTAGTGGTGAATGGTGATCTTTTTCCCCCTCTTCGCGGTGCCTGCTCATGACCCTATGGGAAGAAGAAAATTTATTGATTATGCTCAATTTTCTGAGACCATACTGTGCAATGCATGACTAGCCAATTTATGCACATTTATTCTCATCTTACGAAATCAGACCAAGACTTCCATGTTTTCCGAAAGAGGCCTAAACCTTTCAGATTAATGAAAGAAGGCTCTTTTCAGTAATGCATTTTCTGTAAAGTAGCTAATAACTATAAATGACATGGTCGTGATAATAACTGGTAAAACAAAACGTCGGAGAAGAATATATGGGAAAGTAAAACGCTAATGAAACAAGTTTAGCTTAATAGTAAGGAAAACTTGTCTCCTTTGCCTTATGCTTAGGTAATTATATTGCTTGGTACAGTGGTAGAAGCTTGTGCTACGGCCAAGTTTGGAGGCCAAGTTCCGCTGAATATGGCCGAGCAAAAAAAAAAAAAAGGGTCCTGCTGAATATGAGGTTCACACCTCGTCTTACACTAGTAAAACACTGTCTTTATGGGACTAGGCTGACCAACATTTGTGAAGTTTTTTTTGGTTCCTTCTGTTTCAGCTAATGCTTTAGAAAAATAGAAGTTATCTTAAAACATGCATAGCAGAGCTTGGCAAATTCAAGAACTGCTGGAGTTGCTTCTGTTTCATGCATGCGATGAAGTTCCGTAGGTTTTATACATTGATGTTCTGATATTTTTTACTCCAATGCAGGTCTTGTTGATGTGCTAGCTTGATAAACATATATGTGCTTAAAAATGTTCAGCTGGTGCCTATTTCCTATAACCCAATGTCGCATGACGTACTTTTCCTAGCGCACACAGTCGTTTTCTCCTCCCTTCCATTTTCTCCTCCCTTCCAAATGGAGGTGTGGACAAATCTCTCATGCATATATAATGGAGTTTCTTGTAGAGGGCAGCAACTACATGCTATGCGGAATTGCACCCATCAGGTTAAAGGAATCATGAGTGGCAGATATTTTGCAGATTGTAACTTAGCCGGAGCAAGCTCACAAGCAAATGATCTCGCGTTTTGAACACTGGCCGGTTTCTTGTAGACTTCGCATCTTCAACTCTCTCAAAAGACATCAACGCGTTGTTTGAGCGGAATTGCAAACTCATCACAGGTTTTTTTCTTGATGACCATGTTAATCTAAGTTTCGGAAGGTCACTCGTTGAAGACCTCCTAATAATTCCAAGATATGTTCTTTGTAATGGAGAGGGTATTTGTAGGCCATTAGTAATCTTTACTTGTGGAACTTCCATTAATGCTTTTGCAATCTGTTAATTTATGAAAAGTATAATTAAGCCTGGAGTGTTGCTATTTTTGTACTTTTTTTTTTGACTTCTAATGTATTTACGTTATTATGCATTATTTTTATTGTTTGTCTCACATACATGGTCGCCCTCGTGTAGTGAAATTTCTAGCTCTGTCTTTGAATGTACCTAATTGCATCTTTAAGGAGTTAAGACTTCAGGTCTGCTGGATGCGTGTCGTATGTTGAATAAAATTGACAATGAAGATGGAATTGAAATTAAGATTGGTAGTGGAGTTGGTTCGTTTTGCTTTTTAACAATTGAAAAGGGCAAATGTACGAGGCTTCCGCCATTGCGGGATTTGGAGAATGGTTGATGTACGCAGCCTCTTTGTTGAAAAGTAGACTAGAGGGTGAAGACGAATGAACAGTGGAAACCATGGCTGCCAAATTGGCAAGTAGTTTTTCAAATACTCCATAGAAGTACGGAGAGAGAGAGATTAGATAAAATTTGGACGACGATTGAATTGTTAGGTTCGGTTAGCTGCTCAATCGTGCCGAAGGTTGGATTGGCGATTTGGCGGTGGCACCAGTACGAACTCGCGCTTGACAGACGAGGTTTCTTTGAAACGACGTCGCCGTACTGATCTCGCGTTTTGAACGCTGGAGGTTAACTGAAACGTCGTGGGCCGGTTTTAAATAGACTTCGCATCTTCAACCTAAGAAGTCTCTTAAACGACATCAACGAGTTGTTTGAACGGAATTGCAAACTCATCACTGGTTTTTTTCTTGATCGAAACTGTTCAAATTGTAGATATTGTCAAGTAGATAAACCCTGTTGATTCCCATGTTAATCAAATACGTTATGATACGTGATCGGAGATGAAATTTGTGAATTTTTTCTTGTAAAAATAGATTTCGTCACACTGGATCAAATCCAATACTTGCAAAGCCTTTTGACATGTGTAATTGATCGATTGTAATCTTATTCCAGGTTTATTTCTCGATCGAAACTGTTCAAGTTGCATATCTTATCAAGAAAATAAACCCTGTTGAAAATCACGTTAATCGAATTCTAATTGATGCATAATCGGAGATGATTTTGGTGAATTTATATTTATGAAAATAGATTCGGCCACACTTGATCAATCCCAATACTCTTTAGTTTAGTACTACGTTGCGGAAGAAATTCACTCCGGCGAGAGGGACGGAGAGAGAGAGAGAGAGAGAGCCGAAGCCAGTCGTCACCGGAGAAAAGACCCCGTCAAGTCTGTTCTCCGTTTGAGTACACGAAAAGAAGGAAAAGAAAATGGAATTGCCGCCTTGCGACTGCCATAACAGGTCTCTCTCTTCTAAGCACGAACGAAACTGCTCTCTTGAATTTCATCATTATTTCGCAACAAATGTTAATGTTGCGAGCGCTGGTTTTTGCTAGAGATTTCAGCTTTTCTGATAGTCTTAGATTCAGAAGCAGCTGATATTATGATCTTTATAGATGATGCTGAAAAGTACGGTTGTAGAAAAAAGAAAGAATTCGGAGCAAAAGCAAGAAGGCCAGTAGCAATATTCTGGGGTATCTAGACAAAACAGGAAGGATGAGCATGCAGCGCGGGTGATACTGGTTAGCTTCATGAACATTTCTGTTGCTAAGTGAAATTGAGTCTGCTAGTTAACTGTTTTCCTTCCTGTCCTGTGTTTACCTTAATTCCGATATTGTTTGTGGACTTGAAAAATTGAAGATTGTGTTTCCAATTACATCCGAGAAATGTTGGTGTTATCATCGATTGAATTGTGAAGCTGGCTTCTATGGTTTTGTGATAGTTCTATCCACCTGATTATTTCTCGTAATGCGTAGGTATTGTTTTAAACTTGAAACCAGGCAAAATAAATTATTGCATCTTTCTTGGGTTTTTGTAATGTACTTTGGTATATGTATACGTAGCGAAAAAAGAAATAGGATGCCAATTTCATGTGGAGTCCGATGCATGACAATTGATTTATGTTGACCAGACATTATGATGGGACTAATTGTGTATGGTTGCAATCACTTAATGCTACTGGAATCGAAGGAGCTACTGGAATCGAAGGTTAGTACTTATTGCTTCATGAGTCTAAATAACACCCTCTCTTCTTCGAAGAGGTTCCTGTACAGGACGATGGTGTGAAGATAACTGCAAATTCACTACATCCAGGAGCAATTGCCACCAATGTATTCCGTTTTTACAGGCTTATTAGTGGGGATCTTTTTCCCCCTCTTCGCGGTGCCTGCTCATGACCCTAAGGGAAGAAGAAAATTTATTGATTATGCTCAATTTTCTGAGACCGTACTGTGCAATGCATGATGAGCCAGTTTATGCACATTTATTCTCATCTTACGAAATCAGACTCAGACTTCCATATTTTCTGAAAGAGGCCTAAACGTTTCAGATTAATGAAAGAAGGCCTTTTCTGAGGATATTGTGACCTTGTAATGCTTTTCTGTAAAGTAGCTAATAACTATAAATGACATGGTCGTGATAATAACTGGTAAAACAAAATGTCTGAGAAGAATATATGGGAAAGTAAAACGTTAATGAAACAAGTTTAGCTTAATACGGAGTACTTAATACTAAGGAAAATTTGTCTCCTTTGCCTTATGCTTAGGTAATTATATTGCTTGGTACAGTGGTAGAAGCTTGTGCTACTGCTAAGTTTGGAGGCAACTATGATGCAAGTTCTGCTGAATATGGCCGAGCAAAAAAAAAAAAGTCCTGCTGAATATGAGGTTCACACCTTGTCTTACACTAGTAAAGCCTTGTCTTTATGGGACTAGGCTGACCAGCATTTGTGAAATTTTTTTTGGTTCCTTATTCTTTTCTGTTAATTCTGTTACATTCTTGACTGCTCCTCATCCCTGATCACATTGTTCTCATAACAGGGGTACATCCTTTCAGAGCATATATATGTTTCGTTTTGACAAGTTCTTTTTTTTTTGGTCAAACGGAAACTTGTTTTAACAAGTTCATTGAGTAGGTTTCCTGACCTTGCTAGTTCAGGTCAATAATTTGACAATGACATGTCTCTGCCTTTCTCGAATGGCACGGTAGGTAGTGTACCATTGTGAAAGTGCATTCTTGATTTGGATGGAAATAATTGCGACGGTGCTGCAGATATGAGATTTGACCTAACAAATCCCAAGTTTAAGAGTTCTTAATTACTTTCATTTGCTTTTCAACAAGCTTGTTCGTCAGATGCGTTATTCTGTATAACGCTTAGAAAAATGTTGACAGGGTCCAATGAATCGGGAAGTGAAGATATGGACCTTAGCAAGTGAAGATGGCTGGCTGCTCCCTAGTGATTCTGAAGCATGGTTTGTACCCAGACATTGGAATCAAGAGTTCGTTCATCTGAATCTCAGATTGAAGAGTCATTCTTTAAACAAGTTGTGGCCTTGTCTCAAGCAGGTCTCCTCTTATTAGCAAATGCCAAGAAGAATACTATATATGCTGTACACTGAGAGTATGGTCCCAATCCGGCCACAACTATGATGAGAATGTACCTATGATGAGACATATATCTAGCTCTGGTTCGATGCAATGCTTTTGACAGTGAAATCACTTCTGGTGATTATGAATGATGATGTAGATGTGAGATTCAACAAAAACAACCACTCTCTTGTCTTGTAATCTTACCCTCTGTTTGGAACTTGATGGAATTGGGGGAAAAGAAAAGAAAGTAGGAGGAAAATGAGAGGGAAATGAAAGGAAAAGTTTACCATTCATACAACTTGAATTTGTTAGTATTTTTCTCCCATCTTTCTCTCCAAGCCAAACAATAGGAGGATTTTTTTTTTTTTTTTCATTTTCTGTTCTTTTCCACATGTTCCAAACAAAGCGAAAGACAATCCCCACATTGCGTGTTTCATTTTCTCCCTTTCAAAAAATAATAATAATAAATATTACATTAATAACCGTTACCAAGAGAGCGCTTCTCCTAATGGGTTTTACACTCATTTTTGGTGGCTGGAGGGGAGGGATTTCTCTCCCCATGGGGTTTTTCTCTCCCAATTTTTTGATTTGGAGCTTCTTTTTTTTGGTGTTTTTGTGCACAGATTCTTCCTACCTCATTTGTTCTGGTTATTCAAAGCTTGTTCTTTCCACTTTTTCCCAGATCTGAAGTTCCTGCTACGCGTGTTGTGGTCGATGGTTTAGGTGGTGGCTATGGTGGTGAGACTGCGGCGGTCTTTGGTCGGGGCAGAGGCAGACATTTTTGGGTTCTCTGGTTCCGTTTAGAGCTTGATCTGGCATTAACAGGGTGCAAGACACGTCGATCCAGAGTCGGTTCGGCTCCTCTGGCGTTTCTCATATTTCGGCGCTAGGGGCAGAGACAGCGCCGATGTTGTTCGGCGTTTCTGTGGAGTGGTGTCTTGTTTTTTGTTAGGGTTGGGTTTGAGTTGATTTTTTTTTTTGGTCTTTTGGTTCTTTTCTTTGGTGTCTCCAGATTTCTCCCCGTTTGTGGGGCTTCTCTCATCCCTGCGTGGGTGGTTCTGTTACTTTCTGTTGTGCTCCGCCTGTTTGGAGTTGGGTGTAGTCTATGGACGGAATCCCCTCCTTTTGATTTCTTGATCCTTGTTTAGGGATTGAGGGATTGAGTTTTCTCCTGATATTTTGTTCTCTTGATCTATAATATTAACTGTTATCGTTGTGGGAAAAAAAAAAAAAAAAAGAGCGCTTCTGAAAGCTGTAAATTTCATACTTTCAAGCCTTTCGGAAAAAGAATCAAGACATCCAAAAAATGCAAAGATGGATCAACAACTCCTGAGTTTGGCAGTAGAAGAAAATACCACAAAGAATTCATAAGGTGCAAATACCCACAAAGAATTCGATGAAAACTGAATCGTATCGGACTACTTGTTCTTTTTGGAATCTCAAAACTTTATAGCCTCCAATAAATTTTCTCTATCTATCTCTTTATTCATTATTTTAAAAAAAAAAACTCTCTCAAAACCCAAACTGAACAGGGTCGATCTTTGCCAAGAGCGCAAGGCTGTAGTAATTTACCAGCCAATCAATTTGGAGAAGAAAAACTCGCATTTGCGTGGTTCTTCGCACGGTTGAGTTCGTTGGAGGTGATCATCACCGCATTAGCGCGGGTCGGGCTGCGTATTTGGGGCGTGGCACCAGTACAAACTCGTGTTTGTCAGACGAGGTTTCTTTGAAACGAACTGATCTCGCGTTTTGAACGCAGGAGGTTCTTTGAAACGACGTCGGCGGGTTTCATTCAGACTTCTCATCTTGAATCTGCGAAGTCTTTTGAACGACATCAACGAGTCGTTTGATCGGAATTGCAAACTCATCGTAGGTTTGTTTCTTGATCGAAACTGTTCAAATTTTACATCTTGTCAATTAGATAAACCCTGTTGATTCCCATGTTAATCTAACACGTGATTCTACGTAATCGGAGATGATTTTAGTGAATTTTTTTTTGTAAAAATAGATTTGACCACACTGGATCAAACCCAATACTTGCAAAGTCTTTTGACATGTGTAATTGGTCGATTGTAATCTTATTCCAGGTTTATTTTTCGATCGAAACTGTTCAAGTTGTAGATATTGTCAAGAAGATAAACCCTGTTGAAAATCATGTTAATCCCATCCTAATTAGTGCATAATCGGAGGTGATTTTGGTGAAATTATTTTTACAAAAATAGATTTGGCCACACTTGATCAATCCCACTACTACTACGTTGCGGAATAAATTCACTCCTCGGCGAGAGGGACGGAGAGAGAGAGACGAAGCCAGCCGACACCGGAGAAAAGACGCCGTCAAGTCTGTTCTCCGTTAATTTCCCGATGTACCGGAAAAGAAAGAAAAGAAAATGGAATTGCTGCCTTGCGACTGCCATAACAGGTCTCTCTCTTCTAAGCACGAACGAAACTGCTCTCTTTAATTTCATCATTATTTGACAACAAATGTTTATGTGGGATTTCATGGTCACTAGAATTTATCATAATCGGTTGATGCGTTTTTACTCCTATTACTGTACAATCTGTTGCGAGCGATGGTTTTTGCTAGAGATTTCAGGTTCTTAGGATGCAAAAGATTTCTTTCAGATTGGACATCATTCCTTGGATCATATACTTTTCTGCGTGAACTTCCAGTTTTCCTTCTCGATCAAAAATAATCTAGACGTTCGGTCAGGCGCGATGCATTTGTGTGTCTTATTATGCAAGGAGGAAAAGAGGAAAATCGTTAATTGAGATTAATCTCTAATAAAGTCTGAGTTGTGAAAGGAGAATAGATGTTTGAAGCAAGCAGTTTTATTTGGTTCTTCTTGGCAGTTTTTGTAAGCAGTTGAAGGGGTAGTCTATATTGACCGGAAAAAAAAAAGAGGGGGGGGGGGGGGGGGGGGGTTAGTTTATGAAGAGAAAAAAAGGTGAGCCTTGATGTGGTGGAGTGTATGAACCATTCAATAATGGAATTATGTCTTGATTTCCCCTGCCCGGACTTGAGAAAATTTTCTCTTTTTATCTCGATTACCTGAAAGTGTGTATTCATAATAAGTACGATGATGGTATCTCAGTCTGTTCATAGGGAAACCTTGCATAAAGTAGTAAGTTTAACTTCATTGAACCAATTTGCTTACACATTTAAATACTGACTTTTATAAGCTCTCTCTGTAACTTCTGGAAATTACATATCTAAAGAACAAGACCTGTTGCCAAATGTCCCTGAAGTTGGATTATTTGAGTTTTCCCTGGCCAATATGTTGCTCATATTCTGCACTGGCAGTGCTGCACAGAAGGACTAAGGCATGAACGATGTTGGATGAAGTAGTGTATTGTTTGTAATCCTTCTTTTTTTTGCTCATTCGCATATGGTAACTTAATTTTTGGCATCTACTTGTCATGTTGCTCTTATTGCAGGAGCGTCAAGTGGTATCTGCACTTGCGTTGCGTGGTGTCCATGTAGTAATGGGCGTCACAAATATGGCTTCTGGAAAAGAGGTCAAAGAAGCTACAGTTAAGGAAATCCCAACTGCAAAAATTGAAGCTATGGAATTGGACCTCAATTCGTTGGCATCTATGAGGAAGTTTACATTGGAGTTCATTTCATTGGGTCTTCCTCTGAATCTCCTCATGTAGGACATGTCAAGGATGATAGAGTAAACTTTCGCCTCCTTCACTCTCCATCTCTCTCATAGTCTCAACTAACCTTTGTAGTTGAAGCTTGATTTTTGCAAGTAATTTAGGTGGGTTTGTAGTGAAGGAAGCAAATCATTGAGGATGTAGGGCGGACAAGTGACCAAGTTTGGTTTCGATGAAGAGCCGCAAACTCATCTTCCATGGCTTGCCGCCAATGAGGAAATTTAGAGGCTTGAGTATAAGAGCTTGGTTCGTGGGTCAAAGGGTTGTCAAGATCAGCAGTCAAGGCATGGGGTAATGGATGTGGGGAGGAACCATAGACAATAGCATTGATGCTTTTAAACTTGTTCGGTGCAGGAGAAGAGTCAGGGCTTGCAGGTTCAGAACAAGTTGGGGTTGTTGGAGGGGTTGTGTGAGGTGTCGGGAGGGTGGAATCAGCGGAAGCGGACACCGGTAGGGGAAGAATCTACAGTGTCCATGGGAGGAGGTGATGATAAGCACTCAATAATGCATATTCTTGGTGCTTAAGTCCTCTAGTATGTTGTGTTTGTACATATATGTTGTCGTTTTTATACGATATTGCACGTAAGGTAGATTTTTGTGTGTTTCAGATAATTTGTATAAATAAGGTGCGTTTGAACGCCAAGGAATGCTCCAGGAGCAACCAAATGCTCAAGGCCACATGCCACCCCATTGTGGTGCCCGAAGAGTCATGAAGAGGTGGTTTGGAGGTTGCTCGGGTTGCCCAAGGGTCAAGGGAATTGAAGGAGAAGTGAGGATTTTACCAAAGCTACTCATCTTCCAACTAGCTGATGGTAGAATTGTCATATCTTTTGATGTGTAAACGATATTGGATCCAAACCACTTGGGTTAGAAAGTAGACTCGACCAGCTTTCCAACGGTTCAAAGAACACTTAAATCCGAGTTCGGGAGTGTCCGGAGCGAGCCCGCAAAGTTTGCCCAAAAATCTGTCTGTCAAGCTTGTACCGGTACTGGCCAACTCCCAGTACCGGTACAAGGTGTCCAGAGTTCAGTTTTTTCAGCTGTTTGAAGGCCTTGTACCGGTACTGAGGCATTTCCAGTACCGGTACAGCCTGGGAAAATCTGTAGATTTTTATAATCTTTTCCAACCTTCCATTTATGGAAAGTTTCCACTTATGGAATGTTTTTGGGATACTTTAGGGACATTTTGGTCTTTTGTAAGGGATATTTTGCAAGCTCTATAAATAGGCTTGTATGCCATTTATGGAAGAGATAGGACCATTAGTTAGATTTAGGCCTAAGTCTTTCTTGCTTTCCTAGAGAACTCCATTGTTGTCTTCCAAGCTTTCTTAGCTAATTTCTTCAAGAACTCTAGTAAGTATTTGTCTTATGTTAATTTCTCGTTTATTAATGTTGTAGTTATGCTTTGGATCTTTGCATAAATCAAGTTTATTTTCGTTTTCTTCGGTTAAATCTTTTGCTCCATTTTCTTACCATTTCTAGTCTTTTTAATATGTGTGAGTAGTCTTCTAGGCATGGTTATGGGGTGATCTCTCTCCCATGGCTTAGTTGTGTTAATGGTTTTTCTATGACTTGATTATGGTTTTAGTAAGGAAATGGCTTAA
>JAOTQK010000002.1:22708950-22724423 GCA_025642025.1 Rhododendron ferrugineum
TCTCCAACACAGATAGTTGTTTCTATCCATAGGAATGTTGAAGAGATGGGAAATGTTAAAGGAGATTGGGAGTGGTAAAGAAGAAGAGGAGGAGGGAGGAGTCTTGTCCATGGGTGATCGTTCTTGCTCTGATACCATGAACGATAATTAGGAGAAAAAGAATGAAAACCTCCTTAATTAGGTAGGTTGTATATTTTTCAGTTTATATAAGGATTACAACAGCTAATTACAAGGAAATCAAAGACAGAGACTAGCTTATAGAAACAAGTAACACTAATGGGATTGATTGAATATCTTAGTAATTGGAATGACTAAAATCATGGGATCATGATTTGCTTCCTTCATGTAATTGTTCATGAGCCTAAAGTGCCTTTCTATAATCTCAAGAAAACTTTCTTGATGCAAGAGAAAACTCTGAAAAGAGACCTCTATGTGGCTTTCAGATGTTACTATTTGGGCAATAGTGACTGTTGTGACTACTTTGAGAATGTTTCGAACCCCTCAAGTTCCCGTAGCCCTCAAGATGAAACGGTCCTTTCTTAGGGCAGTATTCAACTGTTCTTTTCTGGGGTCTTATTTACTCAGCTCTATCCTGCCCTCAGTAGCCTGTGTTTCCAAATTTTTTAGAATGAGTCAGTTAAATTTCTGGGGTAATTACATATCCGACCTGCTTGGCCTTTTTAACTTTTAAGCTTAATTATGAGCTCAAAGCAATTCTTTCTTCTTGTTGCATGTAATAATGAAGAAAACATGGCAACTCCATTCATGATTTCCTAACAGGCAAGAATGTACAATTTCCATGTTTCCAAAATAAGGACTTTATTTTGTGCATACAGTTGTACACAGTATGCTGAATCAACGATGATATACATCTGGTGAAAAAAAAGATCCTTAAAAGTACAACAGGAAAGTCCGAATCTCCATAGGACCAAGCTCAACAACAAGATCAGAATCGTTGACGGGGCCACCTCTAACAGCTTCGGGCTCCCCACTGTTGTCCCCTTCAACTTTCCAAGTCATCTTCTTCATCTGTGATTTCTCTTGGTTTGCTGACAAGCTCATTTCCTTCACCTCCTTTATCTGAAAAGTTTAACCACCAAGAAAAAGTAGAAAGAGAAGTTTAGAATCAAGCCAAATGTAGGAAAAAGATTGTCAATGAGAAGTGGGCATAAATACCGTTTTTCCAGCAAAAACCTTCTTCAGTTCAACTTTGGCTAATGTCGAATACTCGGCATCCTCGCCAGCCTAAACACATTTGTTGCATGAAAGGAGTGGATTAGAGGATGATAGGAAAAAATGGACGAGAGAAATGAATGGTGAAGTGGACTGGAAGTCTTTTATCACTTAGATAAGTGCCAGAACATTTATTATATCTACATGGCAAAGCCAGCATTTCTGTCTCAAAATATGGGAACAAAGGCTTTCAGGGTTTTAGGTCCTTCAGCTTCATTGTCTGAGTTGCCTGTCACAAAATATTAAAAAAGAGAAGAAAAGAAACGAAAAGGGTATCTATAATTATTCAGGTAAATTGGCTTATCTCCTTCCCACATCAAATTCTAGTCTCAGACAATGTATGATAGTTTTACTGCAATTTTTAAGTTCTTAAAATTTTCAGCAACAATGGCAATGTACTACTTAACGAACCAAATTTGTAGAACTTTGTGTTCAGCATTAGTCAACAGCTAAATATCAAGAGTGCCATAGCAGACGTAAGTCAAGTATGTTGCCTGGGAAAAGTAGCTTAAAGGAATCGTAAAACTGACTCTAGATGTAGAGATGAGATACCAATTAGATCTACAAATAGCAATAAAATCAATCGAGAGTAGTTAACATACCCAAAATATTTTTACTTTCGATATTTTTCATGAACATAAGAAAAGGATCATGGTATCATTATCACCTCATACAGATGTCCCAAGCGAAGGACCACACTTCCATCATCCAGCTCCTGCAAAACTGAGGTCAGGAGAGAGAGAGAGAGAGAGAGAGAGAGTGTGTGTGTGTGTGTTCATTGTGCTGTAGTAACTAAATCACCTGAAGAGTGACTAATGCAACATTAGGCGGTAGAGTATAGTTTGGATCCATGGCTGTTGCCTTCAACAAGTGAGTAGCAGTCCAATCATCTTGTTTCTGTCAAATCAATCCTCTTCATCAGATATTCAGTATATTATATGGTCCTTAAAGTCAGTCCAATGAAACATACCTTATGTGTAAATGCTAAAAGAAGAGGTGAGTAAACTTCTTGGCCAGTTGTTCTGCGCCATCTGGATCCAGCACCTAGCTGGTCGATGCCAATATAATAATTTCCTCGAATCTGATTAAAGAAAACCATAACATAAGTACCAGAACTTTTGGGTTCCGTAGAAGCAGTCTTAAGAAGCATACATCTTATGGCATTCTACATCAATTATAGTATGCTTATATTAGATGAAAGGTAATTTCATGCCTGTCCCTAGAATATCATACCGTTAATCCTTCACAGCTTGTTTCACCAACACACACTGTTTCATTAAGGGGTTCACCAACTCCTCTTTTGTCGTCAAAGAGCATGCGCCTTTTGCATAACAGAAATGAGAAATCTCAAATCCATTAAAGCATCGGTGACATCTCAATGCAAATAGAAGAGGATAAATGTAAAAGGCATTATGTAAACCTGTGAAGCATTATCTCTACTTGTCCATCGTTAATGCTGGCTCCACCAACACCACGATCAACCAAGACTGAAAATTCAGACTTCTTGTCTGTTGTAAAGATTCCAAGATTGAGCTGAAAAAAGAAGGCATAAAGTTAATTCAGAAGGAATACATCCATATTTGATTCAATCTTACTTCAATGACTAGGAAATTATACAGATATAGCAAATCAGTTTCAGGAAAACCATAAGTGTTTCTTCCACTAAGAAAAAATGTATTTCCAATCATTGGGTTCTATCAGATTAAGAAAAACATATTGGTTTCTATCAGCTTCTACGTTTTTCTTTACTAGCGGCTTCCAACAGCTTCTATGTTTACTTGTTTGAAATGACTCCAAAGGAGCAAAAAGGAAATGTATTGACCAAGAACTGAACAGTTACGAGTTCTATTCAATCATTAAAATGAAGCCAACATCTTGATTTTTTGGTAATCATAAAACCTCAACCATTGAGCTTATTAAAGATTGTTTAAATAGGAAGATATTGCTTAAACTGAATTCAGAAAGAGTAAGCCAAAATGGTAGTTTAAACTGCCTAGACCAATAGACTAGATAGGTCATGCTTAGATTGCCATATTTATTCTGAGCCCATCCACTGTGTATAAACAATTAAATTCCAGTTATTAGCCGCCAGGTTAGAAATTTGAAATCCACTTCAGCTCAATGGAAGCTGAAAAATTTACCGGATAATAGTTTCCTGCAACGGGTTGATTAACTTGAAGAGACCAATCCTCTCTATAATCCCGAACCTGGAAAAACCATAGCAACAGAACCAGCTCAAGAACACTGAGAAAAGATTATTACTTAGAGAAGAGGGTTTCCAACAAACTATTTCCATAGACCCCAAACCCATAGGACATTTACCCAGGATTTGGTACACAGTTTTTATAGTATTTGGTGGATAGAATTGCACAGGTTTTTGATCAGCCATTCTGTAAAATAGTATGATACCTAATAAAGGCATATGCTGCTAGGGCCAGTTGGAAGGATGTGTGTACTCCAAAGCAAGAAGGGGGGCTGGGCTTTAGGAGTCTCCTTGACTGGAATGTTGCAGGCTTGCTGCTATGGCAAGGCATCTATGGACCTTGAGTAGGAAGGGGGATACCCTTTGGAATAAATGGACTAATTTGTTTGTGGTTAAGGATCAGAACATTTGGCATATGAGACCCCTTGCTAATGCTTCTTGGACCATTTGGAAAATCTGCATGGGAGGCAATTAGATTGGTGCATCGTGTTGTTCCTTGGTATAAAGCTGTCTCGTTTAAGGGCCATGTTCCAAGATGGTCATCATTCTCTGGATGGCAGGCTTTGCCAATGGGGTTTGATTTCTGACCCTAAGTGTGTGTTGTGTAATGCTGCTGGTGAGAATCATTTGCATCTGTTTTTCAATTGTCCTATGGTTTTTCAAGTGTGGAATCATTTCCAGGGTAAAGTTGGTATCCAGTGTATGCTGTGGTGTACCACATATGGAGGGAAAGGAATTTTGGCATATTTCAACATTTGGCCAATGATTCTTCCATGGTGATTGCTAATATAGAGTGTGCTAGTGGAGGGGGTGTAAAGAGGAATGACCAAAACAGGCTTCCATGCACTCAATGGAACATCTCTTTCAGGATGCTGTTTCATTGTCTCTGTTTTCTGTTTCTAGGGAAGTATGCCTTTGATGGTGTTGTTCTCTGTGGGTTGAGTTTGTATTTGAAAATTGTTTCTTTTGCTGTTTGGTTTTTAGAGCTTTAGCCTCGAGTGTATTGGGTTTGTTTTTGTGTATTCTGGGGTATGCCCCTTTGCTCCTGTAAGGTTTGTTTTGATCCAATAAAATTAACTTATCAAAACAAAAAGGAAGTATTAAACAGGAAATGCAAGCCTTCTATTGACGATTTTCTATGCGCGCTTTTATTTATCAAAGAAAATAATCGAGTGAGAGAATGAGAGTTACCCGTTTTAAAAAGTCCCTCCCGTTTGAATCAGTATAAAACACCTTCTCTGTGACCATATTTGCTGCCATCCGGGTAATGACCTCTTTTCCAACACCATCATCTGTGGGTATTGGGCCAATCTTAAAGACAGAATTTTATCAGAAGTTAGATAAAGACTATATGTTATCTTGTTACTTCATGTACACATTGATTAGAACAATGGTCATTTGCCTTGTTCTTTGGAAATGAGATCATTGAGAATGTTCTGGAAAACAAAAATCCATGATTAGCAGAAAAAAGTTTATGAATTTGACTTACTGTGAATTCAACTTCAGCATGCTCTTTGTCTCTGTAGAGTCTAATCACCTGGAAAATAACCATTAATTAGTCCTCAGCAATAAGCAATACATAGAGTGAGGACACAAACCAGAAGAATAAATTGAAGGGAAGCTACAGAATTATCTCCAAGCATTTACACCGTAACTAAAAAAAAGGTTATTGCTGAGGTCAAAACATGTCCCATTTTCCCATAGTTACCACATTTCAAATAGAGAAACTTCTGTTACAAACAAATTTCCCGGAAATATTTCCAAGCCCCTTCAGAGCAAACCTCAGAATTGTCCGAAGAATATAAGAATCATTGCGTATAAACTAGTTATACATGGTAGAAATTCCTCAGACTTTGTATTTCTAATATGAGGAGTTAGAAGTTAGAACTCTTCCATTTTGCTCTAATCCTATTCCTAAGATTCGAAAACTAAACATTTGAGTGACCACTTCACACATCAAGGATGTAAATTGATCGATTCATCTGCTCAAAACTCCAGGGAATATGAACTTATAGCCATCAAGTTCTATATGATAAGATCAGACCTGGCCCATTCCTGGTCTCCAGAACAAAATTGATACATTTGTTAATTAAAGTTACCGAACGAAATCATGAACAGTGAAAGACTTTAGAAGCAAAGTTCACGAGCCTTAATGCTATCCAAATACAGGCTCTTTTGGTGCTACCTAGTGTTAAGAAAAGACACCACAGAAGATTAGGCATCAACAGAATAAAATCATTAAGAAGGCTTTACCTGATAGATCCACGAGTCAAACTGCTGATGAACTTCATCAAGAAGACTGCCACGCACAACCTTTATGGGCGCCTGTAATCTTAAATAATATTAGCTGCTAATAAGCACCATCAACAAACACCAAACAATATGGTTATGGCTTTGGCATTCAATTAGACCAGAAAAGCAGGCAAGATGGCCTATGATTTCACAGAAAATAGAGCCCCAAACAAGAATTGAATGGTGAAAGGAATTTAAGAACTGGTCCCAACACCATGAAGTCACTACAAGGCTTTACTGAGGAATAAGTTGGAGAGGAAGAGCAGAAGGCTTACTGATCTTGAAACCAAAGTGGGAGGGGCACCATTGGGTCGGAAAATGTATGCACCAGAACTCTGCCAGAAAACATAACATGTCAACACTTGCCCATAACCCCAAATTTAAGGGGATAATTGTGTATGTATGTTCTAAACCTAGAATATGACATACCTGGTCATCTGTATCGTTAGTGCTTGAGCCATACCAGAGATAGCTTTGTTGTACTGGTATATCAACCTAGTGAAATAGTACAAGTAAGAACAAAGTGTTTTACTGATGAAATGCAACAATTCAGGTTATGTTCCATTATCAAGTTATACCTAGTGAGAGCTTGAGCCATACCAAAAAGGTTCCCCACATTCTAATCAAGTTTGAAAACATAATCTATGGTACTAATTCAACAAAAAAGGAATGCCACTATGGCAAAATCACTTTTAATTTGTGTAACCAGGTTGACTGTGAAGCAATGATTCACTATGTGATATCAACATCATAGCTCTTGCATGCAAAAACTGCAACAGCTTACCCCAGTTTTCGAGTTAAACATCCTTTTAAGCTGCCCAGATGCTTTAGAAAAGGACAGCTTCAAGTTTCCTGGTCCAATTTCAATAGTATCATTCTGTGGAGGGTCAACATTAGAGAAGACATAGGACTTCCTTCTTTTACCTGTCATTTTGGAGCAGACGTAGAGCACATGAAAAAGATTAGTCTAACAAAGGAAGTTACAAGTCATTTTCCTTCAGCTCCGATGAATTTGACCATTTTGTTTTCTCACTCTCTCCAGTCAGAGGAGCCAACAAACAACTCCCTGTCCAATGAGGGGTGATTGCAATGCCAACAAGAATACACTACTAAATATGAATATGAAAACATTAAAATTATGGTCTACAGTACAATCCCATAATACCTTTTCCAGATGCTTTGGATACAAAGTATGTGTTCCAACCCAGAGGAGGCAGAGATACTTGAAACAGAATCCAGTACTTGGGAGCTTTTCCTGGTGAAATTCCCAAATAGGCCTTGGTGTAGAAGTCTCTTAAGTTGCTTGTAACATTATCCAACTCTACATATTGTGCCTTGATCGGATTACCCGTGGAGTCATGGACAACAAGGTTGGCATCATTAACCTGTCAAAAATGCACTTCTAGTCAAACCTAATCTAAAACATATCAGTTTGCACAAATTGCCATGCAAAAGTACAGGAAAGGAAGGGGATTTGTAAATATTTTTGTGAGGCATGAAGTGGGTGCAACAATTGTTGACAAAATAGCATCTAGAAGTTCAAATTTTAAACAACTTAAGACTATAAATTCCTGTTGCATTCTATCAGTCAATGAAGAATCGTAAAACTCAAATTACAACTATACAAATGCAAATTCCTAACTTCATGCATTAAGTATTTCGATATTTGGGATCAACAAACTGTATTCATTTTACTGCTGTCCATTAGAGAGCTGAACATACTTGTCAAAGCAATGGTTTTCAAATAATTAAATTTGGTACTTTGCCTCGTTAATGAATTAATTGATTTATGACAGCAACCAGACAGTCACAGTGTCACACTATTTCACTGCATAGATCAATAACAAAACCCCCCAAGGCATTTTACAAGCCCAGATGGTCCAGGAATTACTCATTCAAAACGAAGTCTGTCCGTGTTGCTCTAGAGTACACCTTGGGCAAGAAGCCGCATTTGTTATCATCCAACCTCTCTACTAATCTAGCTTTAGAAATCTTTTTCCAATCTGGCATTTTAAAAAAAAAGTAGTACCCACGAAGTGCCCTATCTTGTAGCAAGGTTGAGAGAGGTTACTCGGTAAGCAGCCTACCCTTTACCTTTTTCTCAAGAGGTTGATTCCTTGACTTGAATAGCCCGCAGTCGTGCTGGGGTGGATGACACTTACCATTGTGCCGGTTGGCAATCTCTCCTGTCATTTTTTTAATACAGAGTGCAATACCTTGATTAAAACCTATGCCATTCAATGCATTCCAACGACTAAACTGCATATGCCTCCAGATATCCACTGCCCTTGACTTGCTAAAACTTGAATAACATACTGTTACTGGTGTCATCACCAACATACCAACTCTTGTAATGACTTTATTTTTGTAAATTGACCATTGGATAGTGATTTCTGCACCCCCTTTTTACTGTCCACCCTCCCTTTTTGTCCTTATTCATGCGAATTTACACTACTAACCTTTCATTGATTCACTTTATGAAAGGGTAATGTAGTAAATTGACATGAATAAGAGCAAAAAAGGAAGTGCAGATGGTAAAAAGGGAAGCGAGGAACTCAACTCCCAATCCTTTCTCTGCCCTTGTCCATTGTGCTTGTTAATTGCCAAATAATTGGATCACTTATGAAGATGTCTATCCTCTATTTGTTTTCTTTCTGTCTTGTTTTGCTAGTCCTTTTAATCATCACACATCAATTCTTCAGGAAATTCCCTCCATTACTCAATACCTCGGTATTGGGTAGTCAATGCCCTTAATTCAAGATAACTAGACATTTGAGTAAATTTCCTCCATCTTGGATAGATAAACAATAGTTTCCTTCAGTTGATCCAACTTTACCTTTCCCACGATGCATCATTCTTTTTGGCTGCCCTACTCTCACAACATCCTAATTTCCCTTATTCCCTCAACTTCTATAAGGCCATGATCCCTACAATTGTTTTGGGTATACCCATTGCAACCCTCGCTAGAGTCTTCAAACAAAGTTTAACAACCGGAGCCTTTTTAGATTTGGTACACTACGTCCAACGAAAACTCACCGGAATCCTAATGATGTCAGTGCGATTCCATCCAAGAGAATTGTATGCCACAACAACCTGAAAACAAATTCTGAAATAAGTGAACTGCTCCCAGAACATTCTCAATATTTGGGAAAAAAAAAACTAAATTTACCAGACTCTTTCCTTCAGGAATATCTTCCTCGGTCGGCAGGCAAAAACTTATGTTAAGTAATGGACACTGTCAGTGACAAAGGAAACGGAAAAAAAAAAAAAAGCAGAAAATCAAATTTCAGAGGAGGAGGTGACGACATGAACAACACAGATAAGGCGTAATTGGCAAAGTAGCAAGGTCGAAAATCACCTGGTTCAATGTCGATAAAGGTGTGGCACATGGACTTTTCATTGTTGAGTTAGCTAGGCATGTCAAAGCTGAATTCACAACAGCTTCTGCCTACATAAAAAAAAAATTAAAAGCATAGACAGTATAAGAATCGGTAGAAAAGGGTGGAGGGATTAGATTTGGAAGGTCAAGTTCATAAAATAGTCAGCAGCCCACCTCAGAAGCTCCAATTGCCAAACGTTTTTCATAGTCATTTGTTGTATGTTGTTTAGCAGTGCCAGTGACAGCATCATGGTGCTGAGCAATTCCTAAAGCATCTCCTAAACTGTGAGTATTGGGACCAGAAGATCGCCTTCCAGCCATGTATTCTAGTTGGCGTGCAGCCTACTTGCAACAAAGGGAACATGAATTCATTACTCCAGTCATCTGCTATAAAAGCAATATATGAAAGTATGAGAGAGTTAATCCACAGAGTGATCGCATCAAATCTTATCCTTTCTCCTCATGCAACACATGCACTGGTCACAGTGGCACATAGCATAAACCAAACCAAACCGAGCCTTATGTCCCAATCACTTGGGGTCGGCTACATGAATCATTTTCCTCCATTGAGCTCTGTCAAGGGCCACTTGTTCACACAAACCCATTATACTCATATCTTTGCGCACCACAGCATCTAATGTCAATTTAGGTCTACCCCTCCCCGTAGCATTGCTACCCAAAGCTATCATATCCGCTCTCTTAACTACTACATCTCCTGGTCTACTGTAGACATGCCCAAACCACCTTAGCCTATTTTCTCTCAACTTCTCCTCTATAAGTGCTACACCTACCATCTCACAAACTGTTTCATTTCTAATCCTCTCTTGTCTAGTCTTACCACACATCCACCTCAATATTCTCATTTCCGCTACACTCATCTTGCTCACTTATTGTTTCTTAATAGGCCAACATTCTATCCCGTAAAGTATCGCTGGTTTGATAGCAGTTCCATAGAATTTTCCCTTCAATTTTGTGGGTACGGTGGCACATAGCATGCCAAAGAGAAATCTTGCTTTCAGTTGTCAAACTCATGTTTACAACTGAACGATTTTTTAGGGAGTCATCTGATGTTTTGTGGGACTCAGAGGACCAAAGGTATTGGTGTCCAGAAGTACATAGAATGATAGAGCCACGAGATTCCTTGATGAACTGAAGATGCTGGCCCTCTGCAGCAAGCATATTTCAAGTGGAAAACACCTCATTATGCCTAGCATTGAATAGACCAACTATTCACCTAGTCGGTATCGTTTCAATGATGGCTTTTGTTTGGCGCCTAGTTGGATGGGCAGCTTTGCCAGGCTGTTGTTCTCCCATTACATCAAGGTAAGTTCATAAGACAGATTTTTCAGTTATTGATTTTTCAATCTTTTCAATTGGTTCTGTTGGAGCAAGTCAGAAAGATTGAGAAATAGTACGAATCACACTTCTACCACTAAAGTTAAACTACATCCCATACATTGTGAATACTTTATAATAATAGTTCTTGCTTGTCGCCTCATATTGACTCAATATCACCCTCAATAGAAAAACTTGAATCCATACCAAATAATATCCACTCAGCATACGAATGTATCCCTTCAAGGCAGGGCGACTCGTAAAGTATCCAGTCCAGTAAGCGTTTGTACGGTCCGCATATCTGTCAAATATCAAACAAACAGATTACATATCATGGGGGTCGGGGAGATTGTATAGGGATGCAGCAAGCTAAAAATAGTCAAAGAGAATTCTCACGGAAAATAGTCATGAGTTTTCAGTGGCCATGTTTCATTTGCCGCATTTTTTGCGTCTGTATACATAGATGGGGTAGAATACAAGGCATTTATGCGACCATCCTGCAAAAATATGAACACTCTTAATGCAGACTCAACATAAGGAAGTTGATTTAGAATAAGAGTTAAAAAAAAAACAATTGGGTCAACACATATGCCTTCCTAGTTGGAATTGTTAAACCATCCAACTCAAAACCAATTGGCAATGAGTGGAGAGGCCGCCAAGGCACATATACAAGTTTTTGGAGGTGATTATTAACTGATGTGGAACAAGCTTTAACAGGAACCTTACAGAAAACTGTCACTAATAAAAATTCTGAAAGGAATATTAATAGAGACCATCACCAGATTCACAAGTCCTATATGCTACTCAGACATACATTTCCTGAACAACAATTAAATGCATCGAAGTATCACATTTTAGTTTCCTAACATACTTCTAAACCCTAAGCCTACATGCATGTAAACTTCGACAAGATAAAAAGATCTGATGAAAGATTGGTTGAGGAAATGTTGTAATCAAAATTCAAACTGCAACACTTCTACTTTTCTTGCATCCGTGGAAGATAGATTGGGGAAGTTGCAAAGGAACTTTTTGTGGCTTGGCCGGGGTGGCTAATTTAAGTACCACTTAATTGACTGAAACAGAGCGTGTAGACCAACTTACGCAAAGAGGGTTGGAAATTCAGAAAGTCTGGATTTTCATTTAAGCGTCGTGTGAATCATGACTCTGGAGGAGGGTAGTTGATTGTCAGTTTGGCATTGAGGTGAGGATTGGACCTCAAAAGAGGTTAAGGCTTTATATTGGGTTGGCTCTTGAAAGGATCCAGAAATGATGGGAGGATTTGTATAGCTGTTTGAGATTCGGTACCCACACAAAATGGGCGGTGAAGAATCCTAACATGATGGATGAAGTAATGAAATCCCGAGGATGTGGTTTTATCAAACTACTCCTAGATCCTAAGGCCTTAATGTGATTGTCTTCCAATTATGGAGGCAGAATGAATTGGGTCAGACCATGCCTTCGGTACTTCAGTGTTCAACACTTCATTGAATTTCCAATGAATTCAAATGAAAACAGCTCTCACCTAGATGCCCAATATCCGTTGGCACCTTCCTATTTCCATAGACGCTTGACAATATCAGTAAACATCTAAATAAAGCTTAGAAGCAACAAGTATCAAATGTTTGTATAAATAAGAATTTACCTTGTTAACATAGTGAATTAGTTTATCCATTGGTTTGAACCAAGTCTCAGCAAATTGATATTGGAAGTCCTCTCCCATTGTCCACATGATATGATTTGTCCTTGTCACATTTGCCTGTGTATAAAGTGGGTCCGAAGTATTACAGGTTAGTGTCTAGCTAGTTCTACTGATCTATTAGAGCCCATCATGCAAAAGAACACCAACTCCAAATCTTGAAAACAAATACTGGAATTGGAATTTACTTGTGTGATTGCAGCAGCAATAAAATCATTAACTCGTTGCTCAACATTGTAGTCAAATAGCAGAGGATTATCCTGCAGTTGTAGTATGCATCAGGTGAGGAGATACAATCAACAGAAACGCTATATATAACACAAATTTCGTAGTTCAGCTAGTTGAGCAATAGAACCTGGACGGGAATAGAGTCTTTATCAGACACTTCAAAACGGAACCCGCTTGGAGGACTATAATGTACAGGAAATGCATTAGTGAAAATCTGCAAAAGGACAAAGTGAATAATGAGAAAGCGAGCCATTAAACATAACAGGGTCTGGTAAAGAAAAGCAAATGCAGTTCCAGACCTGAGAGGAGGAACCAAAAGTTTTGGATCCACGCCATATGACTTCAAGAGATTTATCTACCTTGCGCTTTGCTCTGTCCTGATAATCTATCCTCGCGAAATGCACAGAATCGAAGCCAAGCTAATCGAGCAACAGAGTTGGAGGAAAATGCACATTATAGAGGAAAATGTTAATCTCAGACCTAAGGGCGGTAGTTAATGTGTTAAAAGTGCATTGATATCTGTAAAAAGTGTAATGCGAGTATTATCCTAATAGGTGTTGCTTAACAAAACCGTTTTCCAAACTACCTACACATGATGTTGGTCATCAATCTGATACACAAAGCCCTCCTAAAATTTCAGAGAAGGACAAAAATAAAAGTAGCAATGCAATATCAAAAAAAAACAATTCAACCAGCTGAGTTTGGAGCAGAAACATGGTTATGATAGGATGTTTCGATAACTATAGTCAACATCACATATTGTTGTCGTGTAAAAATCATAGAATTCATGTACCTCAGCTCCAAGTAGGTAAGCTTGAACAGCTGAGTGCCCAAATGGATCAATTTGCCATCCAGCACGAGGTGTAGTATTGAATTGGGTTTTTAATGCGTGGTGACCAAGGGTAGTTTGGTCAATCATGTCTATGTAATGGGTAGCAGCTTCATCGTGCATACACCAGCCACCATTTCTGCGCCAAAGAATCATTTCCATGTTAATGTATACCAGCATCCCGGACCAGGAAACACAATACAAGTTGCTTGTAGACTACGTACACAAATTCTAATTGACCACCATCAACAAGCTTTCTAACTTCTTCTTGTACTTCCACACTTTGTTCTTCCCACCATCTTTGGAAGAACGCCTATAGATCATTAGTTTCTGTCAGCCAACCATAAGTTGCTCGAGAAAGAACTAAATGATAATGCTCAAATCAATGATAGAAAATTCTTTATAACTACTGCTGCATTTATTCTGGACTGTGGAATAAAGGACCTCAATAAAAACAAAGGGTGAACCAGATTCAAAAGAAATGAAGAGTCAATTTTCGCTTCGAAATGTTTTTAGAATACGATTCAGGGAGAAAAATACAGGAGGTATGAAGCTGTGGAAATGTGGTCCAAATCTTCAATCAAGTAAAGACAGAGGTCCTCTCGGTCGCCCCACCAAATACACAACGTTGTGTAGGTTAGTATGTTGGGTAATAAACTTTCACAGCAATGGCCAACTATTGCTTAAAAACCTCATCTCAAGAGTATAGTTGTGAAAATAATTCTATTAGTTGCAAACCAAAGCCAAAGTCATAGAACATATCTGTAAAATCTGCCCATCAGCAAGAACTATTCCTTGTCACATACTCCATATGAAATAGAAGTTCACTTATGTATAGGATTATTCCAGAAATAGGTCATCAAATGTTTGAAATATCTTGTTCTACCATTTCAGCGAACACGAACTTCCTATTCGGATCCCTGTGCAAGGCCACAACAACCGAGTCCAGCACATTCTCAACACAAGCACCCTGTACATAAGCACCAAACAAAGCTCTATTAACATACTTACCCAAAAAAAAACACACACACACACACAATTCACATGCCCATAAGCTAAAACTCCATATCCTATTACACTCAACAAAGCAATTGCGTATATTGTCATCGATATATCAACATTACTTGTGCGCCGTTATTGGATCACAAAACAACAAACATGAAACAGCTCACAATTCAACTTCCCCTACACTAAACCTATTCATGCACCATCAAAAGAATATAGTTGAGCTCATTTGATTGATGCAACATACATATTTTGGGCAATTAACCACGGAAGTGTACTTTTTTTGTCTAAGAGAACAGAGTGAAAGTGAGTATATCAATATAATCTACAATCAGACATATCCTATGTATATGTGAATGAAATTCTAAGACCTGTATGCTGTTATTTGATCCAACATAGTACTGATCAACAGTCTTCAACCAGCCCACATCATCATGAGAATGGGGAACCAAATGAACATTCAATTTCCCATCAACAATGACCCCTCCAGTATTATATTTCACATACCCAAGTACCCCATGTGAACAAATCAAAACCCACACGCAAGTAAGAGCTGAAACTAACAATGATGACATTTTAGAACCCAGAAAACCCTAGAAATAGAATGCAATATACCTGTGAAACATTGGTAGGACTTTATAGAGCTTTATGTTATGAGTGAGAGGCAACAAGTTATGGGTAGAGACAAATAAACGTTGGTTTCTCCATTGGAAAGGAGGCCCCCCCACTTGTGTAGTGTTTGGCATGTGGGAAAAAAATGTGGGCTTTTTTTGACAGAATCTTGTGGGAAACTCCATTGAATGTATCGGGTTTTTTACCCGATGTTTTCAATGGCAAGGTAATAAAGATTGACTGAATCGGTACGTACAAAGATATTCAGGGAATCTCAACTTTTATACTGTATAAGGTAGTTTTGACCGCCGACAGATGATGATCGCCGACAGATGATGATGGTGATGGACTGATGGGTGTCTATGGTGAAAAACTTTTCAGATTGTCCGAATCTGCAAATTTAATGATGGGGGATAAATAAAGTAAATAAAAAATAATTTTTTAATTTATTTTTGCAACGTATAAAAATAAGATTTATATTGCATATTTTTAGATTTTAATAAACCTATAATTTTTAAACTTGAAATTGCATTCTTAAAAAATTAGTGTTTTTTTTGCGTTATAGAACGGGGCCTAACTTTCCAAAAATGATATGAGTACCGAAAATGGGGGAGGGAAAATGCACCGACCGCCGCCGGCGGGCCGTCTCCGGCCACCGGAC
>JAOTQK010000002.1:22731259-22741538 GCA_025642025.1 Rhododendron ferrugineum
GAGAGTGGTAGTTTTAAGAGTGTAGACCATGATTTAGGGAATAAACCGGGTCAACACCACTGACCCGTCATTTTCCCAAAAAAATTTTACTTTTTTTCTTTTTTTTTGGAAAGCGTGAAGATCCTTTGTCTTTTTGGTAAGTGTGAAGATGATCTGTTTAGCTATTGATTGGTGGATTTGTTTTCTACATAATTAATCAAAGTTTAATTTATGGGATCCGGGCACAAAAAAATATTTTTTTGTAAAACCTTTGGTCCAAGTGTGGATCTTTTATAGAATTAAAGAGGGGATTAATCGAGGTGTGCATAAGCTGGTCGAAACATCCCTAAAAAAAAAAAAAAAGGATCATCGTTTTGCATTACCATCACAAATATCGAAAAGTTATTCAATACCCCAGAGGTAACAACGTGTGGCGCCGGCTCTTGGGACGTAACTGATCTCTCAGCAAAACCAAAATAACATTGAGAGAAAACTGTGAAGCCTTCAACAGAAGTGACAACTACTACTATAAGAATATGTAATTGTATTCCTAAGGTTCTGAATACCCCTACTAATTAGGGTACCATTTTTGCTATTGGTACGGTACCGATATCAATCAGATATCGGTACGGTTTCTAAATTTACTCAACTAATAGAATAAAAGAGTGTGCTCTATGATACACATTCCAATACAACTATTCCATTTATTCTCTACGTTTTTTTAATCAGAAACTACTCCACTTCCAATGCTATTTTAGGAGTATATTTGCAAACAGAAAGTCTACACACATACAATCTGTGCATAGATTGTGCACAGATTTTGTTATGGGGCCAACCACGGGTCCCACAAAAATCATCCTAGTCGTTCATTAAATGTAAAATATTTTTTCAAGGGTCTCCGTAAAAAATAAGCTCAATCCGATACCTATACGTGCTCGATCCAACCATATAACTTTTCAATATTCGAAAATCTGAATGAAAAGTTAGATGGTTGGATCGAGCACCTATAGGTATCGGATTGAACTTATTTTTTGCAGAGACCCTTGAAAAAATATTTTACATTTAATGAACAGCTCGGATGATTTGTGTGGGATCCGTAATGGGCTCCACAACAAAATCTGTACATAATCTGTGCACAAATTGTCTGTGTGTGGCAGGACTCATTTGCAAACGATGTGCTCTAACCACTGGTTTTGCACCGATAAAAGAAAACCCACCGGTTTTGAACTAACTTTTTCCAATCCAACTTTAATTTACTTTTCCCAAACGGTGTGCAGATGGAACTCGGGGGGGCCTGAGTCACCACGGGGACGTGGTGCCTCAATACGGTGCCGCTTTGCGGCAAGAAGAAATAGTGAAAAAATGGCTGCAACGCACTGTTTGGTGAGAATGAGAGGAAAAAAATTAAGTGTTTTAATTTTCAATTCGTTTGAACTAGTACAAAGATCTTGTTTTTCTTATCATTTTATCCTAAAGGGTCATAATTAATTTTTGACTCTAGGACTCTCGTTTATTAATCCTAAGAGATATTTGGTTCTACGACTTTCTTAGGGCTAATCAACGAGAGCTCTAGAGTTAAAAATTAATTATGATCCTTTAGGATAAAATGATCAGGAAAATAAGATCTTCAAACCGGTTCAAACGGATTGAAAATTGGAGCATTGAAATTTTTAACCCTATTTTTTAATATATAAATGGTCTAAAGATTGTTGAAAAATTAAGTGTTCTAATTTTCAATTCGTTTGAATCAGTGCAAAGAGTTTTTCTTATCATTTTATTCTAAAGGGTCATAATTAATTTTTGACTCTAGGGCTCTCATTTGTTATCCCTAAGAAAATCGTTGAATCAAATATCTCTTAGGACTAACAAACGAAAGTCCTAGAGTCAAAAATTAATATTGACCCTTTAGGATAAAATGATAAGAAAAACAAGATTTTTATACTGGTTCAAACAAATTAAAAATTATAGCACTTAATTTTTCTCTCATTTTCACCAAACAGGGCGTTGCAGCCCTTTTTTCCCTAGTTCTTCTTGCCGCAAAACGGCGCCGTATTGAAGCACTACCTCCCTGTGGTGACTTGGGTCACCACAGGCCCCCCGAGTCCGTGCAGACGTATCTCTCTCTCTTCTCTCTCTCATACCTAAGGGGTGTTTCCGGTAGTGAAAAATTTGTAGATTTTTATTTGTAGTTGAGAGATTGTTTTGTGCTTCAGTAGTGAAAATTTGTTGAGAAATATTAAGTTGTTTCCAGCAATGAATAAGTTGTTTATGAGTTTGTGAGTAGATTATTATGTTTTTGTTGACAACTTTTTTGTTAGTAAAAATAAGATGGTCAAATGCTAAAACTTTTTTGTTGGTGAAAACGAATGATAAAATGCGTTAAGTTTTTAGCGTTTTTTATTAGTGGAAACACCCCCTTACACCCCTCCATTTTCCTTAACCAGTGTGAAGATCGATACGCCGAAGAAGATCACAAGGAGCCAGAGGATACGCCAAAGAAGATCACGAGGAGCCAGAGAATACGCCGGAGGAGCTAGATTTCGTCTCGACCTCCTCTTTTCTCTTTTTTCCTCCATTTTCTCCACTGCCCTTACAAAATGGGACTGTTTTGCAAAATACTGGCCGAAATCACTGGTAACACCGTCTCGTCTGGAATTTCCGATATTATTGAGGTCGGGACGGTATTGTAGGGTAAGTATACCGCTTTCTCACCAAATCGGTACATACTAGCTACGGAACGGCATTCACAACCTTGTGCATCACTGCAACCATCCTCGTGTACAGTTCAATTGCACTTTAAGGACTCACTTTGTTTAGTTTGGATTTTTGAACAAAAGGGTTTTGGAATAATGAGTGGAGAGATAGATAAAGAAATGAAAGTAATATTAGGAAGAAAACTTATTGGAGACAGTGCGCTGAGAAAAAGGGTTACACTGTAGTTTCCCCGAATCCAAAGAGTAAGATGAGAAGCAGAAATCTCAACTGCAACAATATGCTTCAACCATCAGACCCGTTGTCTCTTATTTACAGCTTTGGGAGGAACGACATGTTTAAGCACAAGTACTTGGCAAGTTATAGGGTTCCAATTCACTTTCTATCCTAATAACACCTTTCGCGGGGCGTGTTAAAAATGTAAGCTTAACCAAATTAAACAGTTCTCTCTAAACAACTACTATCAAGTTTCTCAAAGATGTTAGCAACTAATACTTCCAAATTATTAAAAAAAAAAAAAAAAAACCCTTGCCCGGAAGATTCGTGAAGTAATTTTTTTTATTTATTGAGCAATGCTTAAGCTTAACCAACATATAATACAGTGGTCAAGAATCCACCAAACTTAGCACCAACCGTCTTTTCAATCTCCATCAGGATTAGTCGAGGCGCACGCAAGCTGACACAGACAGCTAAGTTATCATAAAAAAAAAAAAAAACCCGGCATTTTAATCTCGACCTCACATAAAATGGAAAGAGCAGATGTTTTGCTGGAATTACAGAAAATTTATTTATAGTTTCGATCCCCTTTATGTAGTAGTCCATGCATGGGGAAGGAGATGGTAGCAATTCATTTTGTGATAAAAATGAAAGAGTAGTACAGTACAACTTTAGTGTTCTGGTTTCTTCACTGCAAAACCATTCTCCACCCATGCGACATAGCCCCCTCCCATATTCCGCACATGCTTGAAGTCCTGCATGCAAGTGCAGCAAGTCCCGTTCAAATACAAAGCTAATTAGTCATTTTTATGGTGAAAGCAAAATTGTTTTTTTGATCTCCTACATTTCACGTACATGCTACAAGCAAGCTTTATAATTCAGAAAACCTAATAGCAATTTGTTGGATTAGGTGATAACCAACTCACCTAAAAGCAATTGATATTAGGGGAAGGTGCAACTTAATCTTTAAAGAGCAGCGCAGAACCCTACACTTAGCGGCAGGCGGACATGAGGGGCTTCGCAATGCTGCTCATACAACATCGACGGGTAAAGGCGGTTAGTCCTTCCAATACGCTTGCCCCGCGCGAGCAGGGAGCGTCTCGAGTACAGGGTGGATGTCGGCACCCATAAAGCCAACACCATTGTTGTTAAGAACAACCGAGATCCAATGAGAATTTGCATGTAGCTTCTGATGACATCGAAAAATAAGGTTGTACGGACATGTGAGAATTTGGTCCTAGCTAGTGGAACAAGAAAGATAATATGGATCTATATACTAAAGTAGAACATAGTATTTTTTTATGATCACTCAAGATGTTCGGACCATTTTACGCGCACTTCAACTAATTTTTGATGGACCAATTCCACCATTTATTAGCAGTGTGCAAGATAATAGACAGGCCAAACCCATAGATGAACTAGCCCCACAAGATTGATAGCACGTGGGAGTTTGCAAAACCACGTACTTATGTGAAAACCTGATAGCACCTCGAGATTGAGAGCATGTAGTTTGTTGTGAGGAAATGGAGGGGGAATATCCCATTTTGATTAGAGTGATTATATGGTCATTAAACAAACAAACAAAGGAACACCACCTAGTGTGGTTGGTTCCTTACTCTACCTCATAAGAGAGAGATATTGAGTTCGGGTTCTCATGGAGGAGACGCTCACCTCCCGTACGACTAACATAACCCGAACATCCTATCGTTTCACAAAAAAAAAACATACAAAAACAGGGAGTTGATGTTGATGAGAAGAAAAACTTACAGCATTAAGAAGGTCAGTTGTTGCATATACCGACCTTACCCCAGATTGGCACCCCTTCAAATAATTAAAACCGAATGAAAATATTCGCATATCAGATGCCATAAATAAGTTTCCACTTTGCATTAAAATACTACTCTCTCTGCTCATAAATGATATTCTACAGCAAAAAGACATGCAATTTTTGGACAAAATAATATACTGTAGTACTTTGTTGCATAAATTTTAAAAAATTCTTGACACAAAATTAAAGATCTCAATTTTATTATTTAATTTGGTGTTGATAAATTAAAAAAATTATTCACGGAAATACTTTACGAGTATTTTTTATTGAAAAATAGCACGTCTTTCCGTACTAGACTTTCATTTAAGAACGGACATAGTATAAAGATAAAGTAACCCACGGAACCACAACATGATTTCACTAGTATTTTTTTGTTACCACTACTAGATGATCTTCCTTGTTGCAGACTGATAAAACTTGCTCCATAAATTTTGGATTCTTCACCCTTCCTGAAATGTTATATGAGAAAAATTGAAATCGTGTTTCAATTATTTGGAAGAAGCTATTATACATCACAATGTTTTACTGTTTTATTTCACAATGTCTTGCCAAAAAAATTTTATTTACCAAAAAACAAAAGATATAGACAAATTAAACACACAGTGACTCTGATTTTATATAGTTCCTTCAATAAAAACTAATCGAACACGTGGAAATAGAGGGTGATAGAGAATATGCCGATATACTATTTTTGAATTACGAAATAAATTGATTTTTGCACTCCCCTATTTACTATATGCATTTTTTTCACTTTATTTATGTAAATCTACAATACAACTCTTTGATTGGCAGGGGCGACTGCAAAGTTAAATCAATTTTTTTTTTAGAATAGCACTAAACATAATAATGATATCTAATTATGATCGAAAACTTATCGGCCTAGTTTATTTTATTTTGTGAGCAATATGATATACCACTCGTACGCAGATTTGGTCAGGGAGATGCAGAAAAGTGAAGCAAAAAACAGAACCTTGAGGGGTGTTAAACATGTAAGGAATGTTGAGAGCGTCCTCCACATCTACATGGCCCTTGTTAAACTCCTCCTCCGTCCTAATAATTCATTTTTCCAATTTACAAACAACAAAATTATTCGCCAGCAAAAAACACAAAAACAGAGAGTCACATTCACATATTCAAAATTTTAAGAAGAACCCATATCAGAAATTGCAGAATTAATAACCCCGAGGGTTTTGCCAAGTGAGCATGATAAAGCAAATAAGTGGTAGTCCTCCATGAGATCGCATGTTCGAATCCCACAGAGGTCAAACATTCCAAATCTTGGGGCGACCGGAGGGTTTATCCGGTCATTAACTTTAAAGCTCCGGAATTAGTGCAGGTGCACACAAGTTGACACGGATATCCGGTTATTATATATTATAGAAAAAGAAATTGCAGAATTAAACTACGAAATAGGACCAATTTTCACCTCACATCAAGATAACGATGGCCAGAGGTGATGAGTTCTTTAGCTCCTTGAACATCAACGGTCTGGACTTCTACTGGCGAGCTGCCAAAAAGGAAAAGAGAAACAAAATTAGGAGGACAAATTAAAGAACCACACCTGTTCAGAATATTTAATTCTTGTATATATATATACAAATATGCGTATGTATGCTTGATTTGTGAATTTATACCTTGTTTGAGAGTCCATGAATCTTCCTCTCAAGGGTTGAGTTGGAGAGAGAGAGAGAGGAGGAGGAGGAGGAGGAGGTGGGCTGGGGGTATCTGTTTTCTGGCGTATTGTTTTGTGTTTGATATGTAGGACGTTTCCGCTCGTCAAGTTGTATTAGGAAGTGTTTTAATTATTTTATAATCACACACAAATATACACGGGAAAATTTCAAAAAAAACATCTGAACTCTCACCCAACTCTAACAAAAAACCTGGACTTCAATTATTAACAAAAAAATACCTGAACTTTCAGTTCCGTTAACAAATACACATATGTCGTCTCATTCTGTCATACACCTAACGGAAGGAACTAAACAGTAGTGTGGGCTACCCGCCCGAAAAATATGTTTTGATTTGAAAAATTGAAGTGTTGCCACCTGGATTTAAGGTCCGCCACCCGAGAAACCGTTTTGATTAAAAATGATTGATTGAAATTGAAAACCAGCTATTGTTTTGGGTTCGGAAGCCATGTTACGAGAGGGGAACGGTTTTACGGCACCCCTCTCACCCGATGCGATGTCGGTCTCTACTCAACATTTGTGGGATTTGTCGAAAGCATTTTATTTCATGAAAACAGCTAGCATATTCATAAAAACAACAAACAACAATGTATACATGTGATTATGTACAAAGTATGCATGAGATATGAGAGATTAAAATGAAAAAGTACTTCAAAATGAAATAACACCACTGAAAGCACTCCTGGGCATTCAGCAGTGTTCCTGGGCGCCTAAAAGTGGTCCTGGCCCCATAGGAATGGTCTTGGGCCCCCAACCAAGCCCTCAGAAGTGGTTTCGGGCGTCCAAAAATGATCCTGAGCGCTCGGGAGTGGTTTTAGGCCTCCTGTGGTGATCCTGTCCCCCTTGGAATGGTGTTGAGCGCTCAAAAGTGGTCCTGGGCGCTCAGGAGTGCACCTAGGAAGCTAAAAAAAGTTTAACTGAAAAACTTTTTGTGATCTCTTTGCTCTAGTTGTTAAACCAAGATCAGGTGGCTCACAACCAGTATGAGGAACGGGTATGGGTCACTGATCCCCCTCAGACAAGGAAAAACAGTAGATTTTTAAGTATAAAAATGAAATTTTATACCTTTGAGCTTGAACAAGACTTCTTGGATAAGCATGGTAGTTTGAGTAAGGGCTGAAAAACAGTGAAAAATGAAGTCTACGACCTCATTTGCTTTTGTGATTTTTGGATTTTCCTTGAAAATTAATTGAAGATGGAAGTTGAAAAATGTTTTTGAAACAGAGTTTTCTGAAAATAGGGGAGTGAGAGAGTTCAATTTCGTCCTCCCCTCAACTGGTAATGAGGGGGTATTTATAGGGGAGCTAAATTTAGGATTTTAATTTGAAAATGAAATGAAAAGAAATCATTTTGGGGGGACAAAATGACTGAACAAATTCCTAATGGTTCAGGCAGGCTTGTCTGACACATGAAGGTTGAACTACAGGTTTGAAAATCTGAAGAAAAAAAAAACGTTGTCAAAGGGTCAAGCTCATCATCCAATGGCCTGTCAGTACTTTCGAGCGCTCAAGAGTGGAGTCCCGAGCGCTCAAGAGTGTCTGCCCAACTTCAGAGGGGCGCCACGGACAAAGGGTCAAAGGGTCAAACTCACTTTGCAGGTCCATTCTTTCTCTATGGTTTGAGCTAGTGATTTGCAAGGCCATGTGGGGTTAGATTTAATCCTATCTTTATAAGTATTGCAAATCCAAGTGATACTCACCCATGGCACATGGTAAGTCCTTGTACAAGTATGCTGGTCCTCAAATGTTTTTACTCTAAAAATATTATTTGCATCCACATGGCAGCATAGATAAGCCATGGGCAACCTTTTGATTTATCACTCCCTTTGTTTCTTGGAACCCTTGCACACTGCCCTCACTTTTGATCTATCATTCTTCAAGAATTTGATTACTTTCCCACATTTGATAGCATGTTGTTGGACAGCATCCCTAAACAATGCATTAGTCTTAAACTCCATACCTACAGTAAACTGTGGATTCCCCATGTCAATTTTTTCATTGAACACATCATATTTGACCTTCTTAGATGGTCCAACCTGTTCATCACATGAGGTCTCACCACTACTCAACTCACTAGATGACCCACCATCACAATCACCATATATGTTGGCCAATTTTTGTATGGTCTTTGCATAGCTTTGGTCAATTTCAGCCTTGTCAGACAACCCTACAAATTCTATATTTTTGTCTGCATTTGCTTCAAATTCATTATCATCATCAGTTAAATTGTAATCACTGTCATTGAAGACAACATCTGAGTCATCTTCAGAGGAAGATGAGTCAGGATCATACTCATCACTATAATCATCCTCAATAACCACATCCTTACCAATGTTAGGCCTAAGGGTAGTTGAGCAAATTTGACTAATTACTTGGGTGCCTACCATTATTGCATTTTCCATATAAATATGAATGACCCTCCTTGCATCCACAACATAAGCCAAATTCATTATCTCTTTATCTGTTTGCATTAGAACAAATTGCCCATTAAGCTTATGGTAGAACTTGCTATCAAAATCATATCCCAACTCCTTACCCATGGTGGACAATTCAAGCATTGATAATTCATCACCATGGCAGTAATCAAAAGTACTAACACTTCCCCTAATGTAGGTCTGGCTTATTATACCTCCAAAATCACCCCCATGATGCATTTTAATACTAATGTGCCCAGTGCCATAATCTACATATATATTTTAATGCAACCATTAAACAACTCATTCTTTAGCAATAAACAAAGAAGATATTGTGCTAATGGTGCATAGGAAAACAATAAACAATCACTCAATCAGTTTGGTTGATCCTGCCTAAACTAATGTTATCAATTGTTAAAGTGTTTTACAATGGGGAAATGCACTAATCTTAAACAATCCCAAAAAAACTTACTCCATCTTTTTTGTTTAAACAAATGCACTGGACCACTTAATCAAAAACCAAACCCCTTAAAAATCCGAGAGGACAAACTGATTAACAAAACCAAAGTTTAACAATTCTAGGTACTAATTACTAGTTGCACGTTAACTTACTGTAATTATCACATATAGTTGGTGTACAAATGGATTTTTACCTTAGACACTAACAAGTGATCAATTATAAAAATCCACTAATACCAAAAACCGAGACAAACAATTAAGTAAACCAATGATGTACACTAATTAGAAACTAGACTATAAACAGATTAGCAAAACCTACTAATGTGGACAAAATCTGTCAGCCGAAAATAATTTCAGAAATCAACTTCGTTAACAATAATCATTCTATAATCACAAACATTTACACAAATCCACTCACATTAGGGCCCAAACACACTAACCTTTAGTGTACTAATGATTACACGGAGGTTTTCGTGTACATACCGTATGTTGGTGGTCCTTGATCGTTGCTTCTCAAGACCCACACCATCCTTGATCCAAGCGATGAGAAGAGCACCGACCTCCTTCTATGTCTTCTAAACCAGAGTTTAGAGCAAAGGAGACTCTTCTTATTAACACAGCTTTGGATTTAGAGTTTTGTTCCCTCCAATTGGGTCCACGTCAGGGGAAAAGGTACTTTTTCCCTCCAAATTATTATTAGTATTATTATTTTTGCTGGTGTTTGGTTCTCAGCAAATGGATGAGGGTTAAGTCTACCGTTTAGTTCCTTCTGTTAGGTGTATGACAGAACAAGACGGCAGGTGTGTATTTGTTAACAGAACTGAAAGTTCGGGTTCTTTTTTGTTAATAGTTGAAGTCCAGTCCAGGTGCTTTTTTGAGAGTTGGCTGAAAGTTCAAGTATATTTGATAGGTGCTGAAAAGCACCCATTTATTCCCATTAACTTAGGCTTTGTCGGTCCTATCTAGAGTTATTTGGCGAGA
>JAOTQK010000002.1:22741638-22772737 GCA_025642025.1 Rhododendron ferrugineum
GGATTTGATCTTGGAGTGGAATATAGACAAAAAGTTGTTTTCAATGGTTGTTGATAATGCAACAAATAATGATGTCATGGTTAGGCTGCTAAAGAGTTGGTTAAAGGAGAAATCCTGATTGTGTTCGAATGGGGCATTGTTTCATGTGCGTTGTAGTGCACACATTCTTAATCTGATTGTTCAGGATGGGTTGAAAGTTATTGCGAGTTTGGTATCGAAAATTCGTGATAGTGTGCGGTATTTGAAGCGGTCCCCTTTTGGGGAACAAAAATTTGATCTTGCAGTGAGCCAATTGAAGTTGAATGGTTTGAAACAAGTCCCCATGGATGTTCCTATTTGATGGAACTCCACTTATGAGATGCTTGAAGGCGCATTACCTTTGAGGGATGCATTTGCTCGTTTGGACTTAATTGATAAGAACTATGACCACAATCCTTCAGACGAGGAATGGGCGATAGCAACGATAATTTGTGAGTGCTTGAAAGTATTTTTTAAAGCCACATGTCATTTTAGTGGCACATGTTTTCCCACATCAAATGTATTTTTTCCTGAGATATGCAAGATACAAATGCAACTTAAAGAGTGGGAGACAAGTGTATATGACTTTCTTCGTTTGATGGCTAAGCCTACGAGTCAGAAGTTTGCAAAATATTGGGACGAGTCTTGCTTGGCACTCGCAGTTTCTGTAGTTCTTGACCCAAGATGCAAAATGGCCGTGGTGGAGTTTTATTATGAGCAAATATATGGCCCTTATGAGTCCACCAGTTACATTGACAGGGTCCGTACTACCTTTTCTAAGCTTTTTGATGAGTACGACAGTGGTGGAGGTGTTTTAGAGGGTAGTAGCTCGAGTCGAAGTCACGCGGTCATGGGTTCTTCCAAACATAACTTGGATGGCTTTCAGGAATGGTACGAAAAAGCACATGCTTCTAGCATCCATGCGCTCCAGAAATCGGAGATGGACCAGTACTTGGAGGAGATTGTGTTTCCAAATACCGAGGACTTTAATATTTTACATTGGTGGAAGGTAAATAGTGGGAAATATCCTACTTTGGCAAGGATGGCACGTGATATTTTGGCTGTTCTGGCTACTACAGTTGCTTCGGAGGCGGCGTTTAGTGTGGGAGGTTGGGTAATTGATGAAAGTCGTGCTTCTTTACTTCCGGATATCGTAGAGGCTTTGATGACTACCAATGATTGGATTGAATCCCCTAAGAAAATAAGTAAGTGTATGTTGATTCTTTTTAGATATATGAATGTTCTTTAATTTAGTTCTATAAAAATATTCTCATATTTTGTTACTTGCATACTTTCAGTTGATGAAGCAAGTGTAGCCGAACAACGATGTTAGAGGTAAAGGTAATCCATCGTCTCTTGTCTCCAATTAACTACTGAATCCCATTGGCTGTGACTACTGTGTGAGATTCTAGTTTGTGAATCTAAGCTTGTTTGCAGTGAAGAAATCTCTTCAAATTGTTATGATTTCTCTCAACTAGAACAGGGCTTGAACCCTCTTATGAGCTGCTTCAAGACTTTCTTAACTGCTCACTACTACATTTCAACTTACCGTGAACATCCACATTCTCCTCCTCTATTTTGATTATCACGTCGTCTTGCTTTCTCAGCTCTTCAGATGCCTAGGCTTTTCCTCCACTTCAGAAAACTTATTCTGTGCAATCCAACAATTGTCTTGGAACTATTTGTCACAATATACCAACTGAAAGTTTCTTCTATTTTTTATCCTTGAACATTATCTGCTTTACTTTTGGCATTTTAAACAGCAAATGTGGTTATTCTGTGTTTGCAGTGAAGGTAGTTCAAGCAGAATGGAGAAGATGATTTTGGGAATAAACACGGTCGAAAGGTTGCCTTATTGAGGTTAAAGTCCATTTGTGGTTTGCCTGATTATGAGAAGCAATTATACGGATCCGTAGCTATAGGATTGTGGTAAACTTGCAGTTTAATTGACTGTATGAGTGGTTGGTGTTGATATGATTCTCTGACAGTCGGAAGAACATCCGTTGGTGATTGTCTATTAATGTAGCAGTGGCGTTGTAATAAACAAGTGGTAAAATTAGTAAATTTTGACATGGTATCCTGTTTATGGGCTCACCTGTAGTTTTACTGCGTCAAGGATGCGACTGCCCCAGTTTTCACTGGTATCCGTTGGTGATTGTGCTATATAATACCGTAGTTGTTAAAAAAAATTCTGGAATTTAAAAAATAAAAATAAAAATTCAAATCGGATCGGATCGGATTCGGATTGGATCCGATTTTTTCGGATTCGGATTATAACTATCGGATCCGAGTCTTATCGGATTCGGATAGGATCCGAGTCTTATCGTATTCGGATCGGATCCGGATCTGTCGGATTTGGCCTATTGACATGCCTAGTTACTATGAGTTAACGTTTTGATTGGTCAAACATCACATTCCTTTCTCATCTGGTTGGTGGTGGATCGATTGATATAATCAGCCTGAGATGGGAGTTGACTTCCAATGTTAACTCATTTGCTTCAGAATACAATTACGTACCGTTAGTTGTGATTGCTAGATTGATTGTGGGTTGCGGGGGGCACACGAAGGAGAACAAAGCACCGTTTGTCATACTAGAGAAATTGCACCAATTATTTCATTCACTTGAGTACCCCATTTGGTTACAAGCCCGCATTACTGAGCTCGGCCACATACTGTTAGTTGAGACTTGAGATGCTATATATTCACTCAGTGCCGGCCCCGATGAAGGCCGTGTTTCTCTCAGTCTGGGCCATGCATGCCCAGTTGTGGCGTCCACCAACTTAGAAGATTGACAGACGTTTAAATTAGTGCAGTATACACACACTCTTCATTTTCCATTACTCGAGTGGGGTATTGGACTCCTTCGATTGGTCGGGCCTTGAGAAGCCGGTCTACTTCCTCAATGACCGCTTCAATATGTATCGTAGTCGAGCCTCTGGCTTTCTAGACCACAGGACGCCAAGATGGATCCATGTTCAAATGATGGCCAGGGACAAATGCAGGATTTGAATGTGGCCAAGGTTTAAAACATAGGAAAGGCAACATTAATTAAGCCAATACAAATTTCCACAATATTATTAGCAAAATTATGATATATATAGTTTTTATCGACGTATAAATATATGACCTTAACTAATTACATGCATACAGTATAGTGCATCCATTAATTTTAAAAGCAAAATTTAGAAACTAGTGTTCCGTCTCTATATAAGAGTAAGAACTTAAAACTGCACTCAACGCTCTTTCATAATGTAAAATGCATTTGTAATTTAATCGATATTAAAACGCCCAACAATTAATGCCTTCTCAATGTAATTGAGCATATAATTCGCAAGGAAATCATTCTCCATCCTATTCCTTATTTAGTCGATCAATTGCACTTCTTTGATTAGCATTTGGGTGGAGTGAACATTTTTTTGATTGTAGCAAGTGAGAGCCAATAGACCGGAAACCCAAAGCAACTTAAAATTTGATGGCGGATCAAAAAAAAAAAAAAACCCTTAAAATTTGATTTCTTTTTTGGGTAATTTAGCTTGAAATTAAAAGAGGTTAATCGAATGTACAGCCTACAAGAGGCATACCTCAAGAGGAAAGAAAAAGAAAAGAAAGAAGAATGAAAAAAAGTGCGATAATCCATGCACAACCCGCATGAAGAGTAGGATAAAGTAAGGAATGGAACAAGCGTGCAATGTGTTTTGATATCATACCCCATTGCACTATCCATCTGTAAGGAAAGATAGCACAACGGGTTATGATATGAATGAAGCTAAATGAAGCGAAAAGAAATAACAAGAAACTAACTATATCCTGGCACATCCCGCCAGACTAGGAAATAAGATAAATAGTTATTTGTCGAAGATTCCAATGCATAATAAGCTGACCAAGATTCCAATGCTCCAACCTAGCATAGAAGTATCAAGTATAGCACCCACTTCTAAGGAACAATTACTGCAGAGGACCGGGCTCCGAGAGAGGGTCGATCCGGAGATGATGACATCCGACAAGACTACCTCCCCAAGGTTGGATATCCAGGTGCAAAGGTTGGATATTAAGTTGCTATCCACATGCTAACCAGGTCCTTTTTATTTTGGGTCTGTAATGAATGATAATATATATTTTGGGTTAGTTAGGCTTAATTAATGGAAATAATTTTAATTAACTTAATCATTTTCAGAAAATTCACCAATTATTGCGACCCAAAAATCAGGGTGTTACGTTAAAGACTTTACATTATTAAAAAAAAACCCTTTCATGATTTGAATTCTTCTCGCGAGCAAGACCTCTTTAAAAATAAACCCTTTTTGTGTACCAGAAAAAAATAAACATTTTTTTCTTCTTCTGTTGTTTAAGAGTGTGTTTGAATTGTATTTACACATAATTATGTTATATTTTAGGTACAAACGTGTTTGCTAACCCCATTTTGATAGAAGAGAATTAAGCACATGCGTGATAAAAGAAAGAAGAATTCATCTTCTTTCGTTTTTTATTTGATTACCTTCCTCGCGTATGTATAAGACCGAATCCATTCAATTTCTAAAAAGGATTACTAATCCTTAACTTTTCGAGGAATCCTTCAACAGTGATTGGGAATGACTGACTTTTTCAATCTTTTCGACCTTAGTTCCGTAGAAGCAAGTCAGAAAGATTGAGAAATTGAACCATCTGGTTTGATTCGTACTTTAGGAACAACTTTTTTACACAACTCCTGATACAAGATGTGGGCCCATGTACATCCAAGAGTTTCAGCCACAGTTGCATTCGAAGTTGTGTAAAAAAGTTGTGCATCTAGCATTTGTGGTGATTTTAGTTGCAAAAATGCTACATACACAACAATCTAAACACAAAACCAAACACATCCGTTTGATGTTGTGTTTAGATGGTTGTAATAGCATTTTTGTTTTAGTTGTATATACCCGTGAGGCTGTGATAATTAAGCAAAAAGCGTGGTTTTGAAGACGATTACCGTGGTATGAACCGTGGTTACTGTACGCGACTTTACAGAAAACTCCATCTTAACACTTCGCCGTGTTCGCGTCTCAGACCGTTTTAAGGGGGTTAAAGGCTTATCCCGCCGCCGCCATCCGTCGCACTTCGTTGACCCCGCCACGACGGCGAATCATGGAGGTCGAATCGCCCTCTAATTTACCCTTACCGGATGCATTCCTCGATTTTCTCAACGAGAATGGGCTGGACCCTTCAGTGTATACAAACAGTGATCCCACCCCTCGTTATGTAAGGTACACACATGTATTTGAAAAACTGAAGCTTTTATATCAGTCTCAACTAGTTACTTCGTGCTGTTCAATTGGGTAATCGAAAATTCGATAGCAAAAGGGTTTGATGTGGGTTTGCCTTTTGTTCTGGAAAAAGGTTTTTAAAAAAAAAGTGTATATTAAAGATATCAATCTCAACGGCTAATTCATGCTGCTAAAATGGGTAATTGAAATTGGATAGAAAAAGGGTTTTTGAGATGGGTGTGTTTCTTTTCTTGAAAAAGGTTGAAACCGGGTTGTGAAGGGGATGTTGAAGAGATTGAAGCTGAGGTAGGATGCAAGCTTGAGAAAGTGGATTGGTTGCCCAGTTTCTATTCTCTTTCACCTCATGTTCAGATTGCTAACTCGAATGCATATCAACAAGGGAAGGTAAGAGTGGAGTTTTCTGTTCATGATTGTTTGTGGTTTGTTTTTTCAGAGCAGTTCATATTATGCTCGGGAATCTGGATAAAAATGATGAAGTCTGGATAAAAAAATTGATGTGACCCTTCTTAGTTTACTTGATTGGTAATTCAATTTTTTTTTTTGAAGGGCACTTGAATGGTAATTCATAATGGTCCATAAAATGCATTTTTTGTGACAGCTGTATAATAAACATCTTTCTCTGCGATATATGTTGCTGGTTCTAGCTCATTCATTCTCACAGCCCCTTGGGATGGTGAGAAAGAGTGAGAAAAGAAAAGAAAGGAGAATTCTTTAACTAAAAGAGATTAAGAAAAAAAAGAAAAAAGAGAGATAGTCTTTATTAGCCTATGTGGGTGTGAAAGCACAACTTTCTTTTCTCTCCATTTCGCACGACCCATAGGGCATGTTGGTATTTTCCTTAATCTATGTAAGCTTTTTGTATGCCGAATGATCAATTTCATTCATCTTTTCTTCATCGCTGTGGCTGCTTCACTATGGTTGAATTTCCCAGTGGCGGCTGAACTCTAAAGAGAAGGATTTGCAGTTTATACCTACAAATTGTAGTTGACCTCGAATCTGTGTAAACAAATTTTTCATAGGCTTCTTCTAGGGCAAGCTACATGACTATATTGTGGACTTATCTTTCTTTGAGTTTCCAGTTACTTGGTTTTTTAGTCTGAATAAGTGTCCTTCAATTTCCTCTGCTTTTGTCAATCAGATATATGGGATTGATGCGGCATCCGGAGCTGCTGTTTCAGCTTTGAATATCTCCTTGGGAGATCACGTCCTTGATCTCTGTGTTGCTCCAGGTAAGTCTGCTGTGTAATTAGATCAATGGCCAATTCATTTAATTTTTAAACACATGCATTTTGTTTGTTGATTGATTGAAAGGGCCAATTTTAAATTAATATCAACTAGGGGTTCACATTCTAGAAATGAATGTGTGAAAAGCAAGAAACAAAAATTATAGTGTCTAGGTAACTCAACTGCTTCACCTTTCCTTTGTTTAGATAGGATTGGTTCTTCTGTTGGTGGTTGTATTTCAAGGCCATCCCGTGGATTCTTTGGATTGGTTCCTTAATGAAAGAAACTTCTCCAAAAAAAAAAAAAGGTTAGCCAAAGACTGAAGATTCTGCTAGTAACCCAAATCAACTCAGAATAATGCTGCAATGCACAAGATAGTTGGATTACTGCGCATTTCAAAATTCAAATTGGATTTTCTTGCATAGAAAGTAGGTTCAATGAACTTGTCTAGAATTGGAAGGAAGTAAAAGTTTGTTCAGCGTTGTTTAATTTAGTTGCATGATCTGTTGGCAAAGGCAGAGGCGGCTCCACATGGAACAAACCATGGTCAATTGAACACCCTTTCATAAAAAACTTTCTTAGAATACATATAATAATTTTGGTTTAGTTATTTTTTGAACACCCAATCGTAAAAATCTTGAACACCCAACTCAAAAATATTTGAATACCCGTCCAAAAATAATTGAACACTCAGCCCACAACCCAATTACAACCCATCAGTCTAGGCAATTCCTATTTGAATACCTAATACATTAGTTCAAACTAAGCTCACAATCATAATAAAAGAAAGTTGAAAAAGAGAGGGAATAGAATAATCTATTGGGCTAAGTATTGTGTTCTACATTCTCTCTCCATGTTCATTATTGATATCCTAAATATGTTTATTTCGTATTCATGACATTAATTGCATTTTTTGTTTGTTTGATTAGCTTATGGAATTATGGACAAGTTTAAAAACATTCAACTACGTTCCAAAACTCCGCTAACTTTAACAATATTCCTTCGAATTCTGGTCTACCATAGAAATTCTCTGACATATCATTCTACTAGTGTTTGCCCGTGCCTACGGCACTACGCATGCCAGTTAAAATTGCGTCGGCGTGTGTGAGCGTGTGTGCATGTGCATAATGGGTGCCACATAGGACAAAGGTGTCACGTAGGACAAACACCCTTCTGTTTTATTATATAGATAGAAGAGCTTATCTTCAAAAATGTCCGCTTCAACCTATTCGTCTCAATATCTTTTAACAAGGCACTAGTAGTTTAATATGTTAGTTTAACGTTAGAACAAAATATGAGATATCGTATATGACAACGGTAAAATTTTACTCTCCGTTCTCAAAACAATGTTCACTATGCAATAGGAGAACATTGAAAAAATTGAATTTTTGTTGACAAAAATATAAGACTGTATTTTTAAGTTCTAATTTCGCACGGTAGATATTTTTTTTCTTTCCAAAAGTGGTTTTTTTTTTTACTACACTATTTAATTATGCTAATATTTGAGATTTTGTACTTATACTGTTGGTTAATCGATGAGCCAGTAGAGTTAGGGTAATATCTGAACACCCTATTATAAATTCCTAGAGCCGCCACTGGGCAAAGGTGCAATGGGGTTTTTAGTATGTGTGGGTCATGCAGGACCCTTGGATGGAACTTCCCTTGTTTGTCTATTTGTCAGTCTGCCAGGAACTTTTCAAGCTTTGCCAAAGATCGCTTGCCTGCTTGAGTTACAGTTTGGTTATCCTCATGATTTTAGCTATTGTAAATTAACCTAGGATTAATTTGGTTTAGTATACTTCCTTCTTGGTTTTGAAAATTTGATAAAATCATCATGAGAGTGCTTATCAATAATCGAATCAGTTGTGGGAGCATCTTCATATAGTATATGCGACTCAAATGTTCTGTCATTACTTTTTGGCAAAAGTTGCCTAATTTTACTTCTTATGTGTATTGCATGGTCAGGTGCTAAACTTTGTATGATATTGGACCTTCTTGGCAGTTCTGGTTCTGTGACTGGCATTGATGTTGCAAGACATCGCTTAGCGGCTTGTAGAACTATGGTGCTGAAATACAGTCTTGGTGATCGTTGTCGTCTCTTTGTTGCTGATGGAACATTATTTTCCATACTTCCGATCAGGGTCTTTTCAGGTTCCAACTCAGGTATACATATCTACAGATGTTTAATTTTGGATTTTCTGATGTTTAATGTTTGATATTTCCTGGTCCTTCCCTTGTGGTGGGCCAGGGTTCGAGCGCCATCAGGGGCGTTTGTGGTTCAGGGCTATGGACAACCTTTGGACCCCTTGTGGACTAACTTACTAACTATCCCCTAACACTTGCTGATGTATACCACTTTGCAAAAAAAAAAAAAAAAGTTTGATTCTTTGATATACTTCATTTGGCTAACTCATCATATCCCTATTATGCATCATAATTCTTTCTACTAAACAGGTGAATATCCTTTGGATGAAATGGTGAACTTATACAAGGAGTGGACATCTAGGAGACCGTGGAAAGACAAGAAAAAGGCGGCTAAAGCAAGAGTAACCGTAGCTTCACAGTTAGCCTCGTCGATTCAAGATCCAGAGCTTATATATTATGGGAAGAATTCTGGAGTGGTCGGTCTCACTAGAAGTGAAATATATCAAACTTTCCATAGTAATGATGTTTTGCGCTGTGGTTATGACAAGGTAATATATTTTGCCTTCATTTATTTTTGAGTTCTTGTTCTTTCTTCTACAATTTCACTTGCTGCTTATGAACTTCAGTAAGTAACATAATTATAACATGTTCGGCATGTTTTCTTGGTGTTCTCTTTAGGGATATTACTCGTGTTTTGTTTTCAGCATCTTCATTTGGTCAGAAACTAACAACTCCTGGAACTTTATTTAGGTCCTCGTGGATGCAGAGTGCACGCATGATGGGTCAATTAAACACATCCAGAAATTTGAATATTGGGGCTGGAAAACTCTCCAACGTCGTTTATTGAATGCGGAAAGAACTGATAATTTGACTGTCCTTCAGGTAGTTAGTTCTTCTTTTTATTACATTTTAGCTAAGTTTTGGTATCTTGTCTAATCAAAAGAGCAGCTTCTACTGAGACTATCATTAAAGGCACTCATAGGTACCAAAGAGTGAAACAGCCTTTACGATGTTAGGAACTATTAATCTCAACATGAGCATTTAAAGGAACTCAAGCCCACACGCAAGCTCATCAATATGTAAATCTGATTGGGATTCTGGGACAATTGTTGTTTTAAGCCTGTATATTGTATGGAGTGGCTTTGAAAGCCCCCGATTAGTGCAGGTTTTGTTTATGTTCAGTAAAAGATTAAATTCTTTCTTTGATTCTTTGCTTTTTTCCTTTTTCTTTTTGAGAAGTCGTACGAAAGGAAAAACTGTGTAGGTTTCTCTTATATTTATAATTAACTGCTCTCAACAGATGCTAGTCTGTACCTTTTATAACGGTTCAGACACATCATAGTTGCTCTTTCTGAGTTTAAGGAGACTTTGTTGTATTGCTTACCTTTACTCTGTTCCCCTTTGGCTTGCATGCTCTTTCGTTTTTCTTCTTTATAACTTTTTATATCACCAATATTTTTTGTCCTAATGCTGCAGTTACAGCTTCTAACCAATGGTTTTAGATTGCTCAAAATTGGGGGATCTCTAGTCTATAGCACTTGCAGGTGTGTACGTGCTGCATTTGTTTTCTGTATCCTTTTCTTTCTGTTATTTGTTTATCTTCTTACATTTCTTTTGTTTTTTCCTTCATCGTTAAGAAAACTGGCATGTGTTTTGACTTGTTTTTCCCTTTTGGTGGAATAGTTTAACAGTTGCTCAGAATGAAGATGTAGTAGAGCAGTTTCTTCTTCAAAATGCTTCTGCTGGTAAGGGTCCCTGTGCATCTAAATCTACCAGAAAGGCTTTTCTTGACTTCGTTTGTTTTTTGGAAATAATAATTGATTTAAGCCTGACATCCATGCCTGTAGAAGAATTCTTGTTTGATTCTACAACATAGTTAGAGGTTGAAAACTTGAAACAAACTCTGGTTGGGCAATTGGTAGAATTCTTACAGTATGATAGGTCTAGAAAAACTTCCAGAAAACCCTTTTGTTTTTCTTGGTTGTCGATTTGCCTTAGATTGCTGGTATTAATCAGGTTCCAAAGGACTTCGCCAAAAGAATTGATAAGTGAAACTCATGCATTGTGTAAATTATTGCAACTTTGATATTGCCTGCTCATGACCTTTAGGTTCTTCCCTTTGCCAAAACATTCAATAATGAACAGTTTGATCCTACCAAACCCTGAACTTTCCTTTTGATTGAAGTGGTTGGAGGGTCCTTAAATTAGTCAGGTGGAAACAATCTCATGCTTCTAAGAGGCCCTCTATTGGGGATTAAGTAACTTGGCATGCTTGATTTCGCTTCTAGAAATGGATATTCATATGTGCATTCAGTTTAATTTGCATTTTTGAATGTCTCTATCTTTTGGCAGAGTTATTGGAGATTGATGCAGCCAAAAATTGGCCTTGCAGAAGTGGACGGATACCAAAGACCCTGCGATTTGATCCCATGACTTCCAGAACTAGTGGCCTTTTTGTGGCAAAGTTTACAAAATTGGCCATTTAGTTTAGGTTGGTAACTTGGTATTGATTTATGACCCAAGCTTATAGCCAATAAACAATATATTCTACATGAACGTTTGATCACTCTGATTTGACGTAAACATTCTTTCGCACGTTTTAATCTTATAAGAGCATCTTTAGCAGATACCTCAATATTTTCGTCGAAAGTGTACTTTGCTACCTCACTTTGCAATTTAAAGAATGAGTTTTTATGGTGCACTCCAGCAGACTCTTCAAATTTTGTTGTCAAAAGTATACTTTGCTGCCCTTTTTTTTTTTTTGCTATCTTCATTATGTACTTCAACAGATTCTTCAAATACCAAATCCCCTTTTGTATTAGGTTTTGGTGTTTGAGGAATGCTCTACTCATATGTGGAATTTGAAGAGAGGGAAAAATAATTTCAAAAATGAGTTAGTGTTTGAAGGGTTTGCTGGAGTGCTTAAAACATTGCATGACCTTCTCTCTCTCTTTTTTTTTTTTTTTTTGATATTTGATGTTTGAGTGGTCTGCTGGAGATGCTCTAATTGAAAAAGCACATGTGATCCTTGCTTTTTTAACCTTTCTCTCCCTTCTCCTCTCTTAGAAGTTAGAACCATCTATATGTAAGCAATGCAAATATTTGATGCAATGCTTGAAAGGCATTTGGTGAAATCTGTTATATCTAGCATATGGAAGGGCTGGTTGTTAGTGAATATTTTGGGTTGAGTGGACATCAAACGAAAACACAATACAGTTCACTGCTTACTGGACTTGTATTCCTCACAGTATACAGTTCACTGCGTACTGGACTTGTATTCCTCACAGGGTATTACTGCCATTTGTCAAGATGCTTCGGCATTCAAGACGTACTGAATCCCCGTCCAGATCTCATCCGCTTTTACATCAGGTGATATTGGACCATGTACAAGGATTTCTCAGTCAGCAGCAAAGCATGCGTAGTGTCGTTTATCTCAAGTAGATGAGCAGATAGTTTTGTGTATGGGTTTTGATTGATTACGACTATTACAGACCAGATTGACTGTACAATCTTCTGTAATTTTGTGATAGCTTTTTCGCCAAGAGAAGTAGTGACATGCAATTCGTAGCGAGGTCATTCTGTTGTGTTGGTTATGAAAGTGCTAAAGTTCTGTGTAGTATGAAATTCCATTGAGCATGCAATGTACGGAACCTACTTGAACAGTTGTTTGAATAGAAACTGTTTATTTAATATGGAAGGATGTTATCATGGGAGAAATACTGAAAAAAAAAAGAGAGATCGGAAACTAGCAGAGAAGCATGCCAAATCCTGCAAACATAAATGTGAGAAGAGGAGATGAACGACGGATGTAATTCCGGTAATTTCTACATAGAATTTTTGCATAATACTAATAGTTTGGCTTGTTTAGTTCATATCTTTCAACCAAATCTTTGGATACATTTCATGTTCTACAACTCAACCTATCATTAGTAGTCATGAATAGATCTCTGTCTCTGATGCTTCTGATGTTCCCTGAAAGATTCGATGAATCGCTCTGCTCTCTCATTCACTTCAAACGTACTTAAGCATTCCTTTCCACTCTCATCCATTCTTCGTTCAACTGCAGGCGTCTCAACGTCACCCACACTTCCATTCTCAGACTCGGACTCAATGTCATGATCAGAAACCACACCATATGATTCAGGTTTAACCATGGCATCTCCTCTTCCCTCTCCTCCAATATTTGCTAGCCTTCTTTCAAGTTCCTCGCGTTGGCGGAGGTGGTAATTGCACGGACACTCGTATAGACTGTTTAAGGAGGCATAAGTAGTGTCCGGAAAACTTTTGTTACGGGAGGTAGAGCGAGTCGAGCCGACCAAATTGGCAATGCGACGAGGGGTTTTCTTGATGGCTCTGGTGAACTTTGCAAAGCTCTCGGACACCTTGTTATGGCACTGAAACTTCTTTCCTAGAGGAGGGGATGACATAATTGATAATGGAGTGTGTTATACCTATGAATCTTCTGTATGTTCTTGTGGGGTCTTTTCTGGTTATATAGAGCTAGCTAGGGTTTCCCTTCAAAAGGAAAACATTAAATTCTCCCTCCCCGTTGTGGCAATCCTAAACTTCGTGGATATGTTTCTTCTTTTTCCTTTTTTAGCATGTTGAGACCTTTTTACCATGCAAATCTCTCTCAATTCTTCAATGTTGCATACTCAACCAGAAATTTCAGAGTACTTTTTCATGGAAAGAATTGCCAATTTGGTGAAGTTATATCTTCGATATTCCCGATACTATCTCATAATACACGTTTTCGTTCCTATTTTATCGGATGTCCCCGAAGGGACATGTATGGAAGTTTTGTGTACTAGGAAGTATATCCTTCTAATCAATGTGATATTGTCAATGCAATAGGAAGGAGGATCATAGGATATCTTCTCATATTCAATGTGAATAACTGTCAAAACAGTTCCCTTTTCAAAACACTCTCACCGTTTTGTAACTTATAAAACACAAACGGATACAGGAATGTGATCATGGTCAACTCGATACCATAAACGCTCAAATGCTCCTTTAAATTGATCCACCATTTTTTGATAACTCAGGTATTTGGACTAGCTTACGCGCGCCTCGACTAATCCTGAGGCTCAATTCCATCACCCACTTGCAGGGAGCCCAATTAAAGCTCCGTACGATCTTTATACTGGCCCCCAGAGGAGTGTAATAACAACTAAGAGGTTTCGAACGTGAGACCTCAGAGCAAGTCAAAATTTGGCACCAAGAAGTTTTTTTTTTTTCCTCCAAATTTTGTCACTGCCTTCCCAGTGGTTGGTTCTAGAAAAATAGTGCTCAACACTCGCAACAAAGCCCCAGCGGACTGTTCCGGCGAACAGAACTGTGGTGTACTCTTTCCCGCTGGAGCGCAAGGATTAGAACAGAAATGTAACAGTCCTAAGAACTATGGAATCAGAGGCACCAACTTAGCCAGTCGCAACATATCAATTCTGCCCAAGAACTGGTGCCATCACCACAGCACTTGATTAGAAAACATGGGACATTTTCTGGACTCATAACTCTTCCAACTAAACGACATGGAAGCCATGGAAACCTTTCTTTGCTGATAAAAAAAAAACGACATGGAAGGTAGGTCTCAGACAAACCAAAAGTCTGGACTTTCCAGCTTCTTATACAGAATATTCTGGTGGCCTACTTCACACAACTCAAGTCCAAACCATTTACAGTACTGGGGCGTAAAATAAGGCAACCTAAAATAAGGACCAAGTCCAATTTGGGCAGGTGGGCGACGGCGCACGTATTAGTTGGTGGGTTGAAGCCCAAAGTGTTCATTCTTTCAACCCTTTAGGCAACACTTGGAAGTTATATCCTCATCAAAGTTCACAACTTTGAGCAACGTGGGATGAAGTGTGAAAACCAACTTTCCACATTCCAAACACACATACTTTGAGAGACAACTTCTCATTCATCCCTTAATGAAATTAGTTCATTTTTTTTGTTGGTTTAAACTCCTTACTTAATAGTATCTAAACCCACTTGAGCCCACTTCACGCATAGTGGGGTTCTACTTTGATTTTGGGGTCAAAATTCCACAAAACTCTTCAAAACAATTCCATTTTCCAACAAGAATAAATCAAACGGGACACCTATATTGCCATAATGCCATGTCCCTATGTCCTTGACAGAAGAATAAGACGAATGCGATGCTTTGACACATACTCACACTTGACAATCGCATCCGAGTCAAGGTAGCATAGTAAAAAGAAAATGCCATTCTTCTCGAGCTCGTGATTGGCTCGATTTTTGCATTGGTCCAAGTACATAGCTTTCTCATATGGGCGTGTCTTGAAAAGTTGAAATGCTGAGCACCACCTAAAATGGGGGCAGTTGTCTTATCTCCTCAAGGAAAAAGATGGTTTGATTCTCTCTTACTTATTTCGTGGATGGTCGGTTCCCCTTTCCCTTCACAAATTGGTTAAAGAATCAAAAACCCATAATGGCCTAACTAGAAAAATGCTCACCTTTCAAGTCTTAATTGGGAGTTGATATGTGTCATTCGGTTTTGGCTTCTTGAGCTTTATTTCCCTTCATAATAGCATTTTTGTCTGCAGTTCCCTTTACACAACTACTTGTATTATTGCCAAATCAGAATTGTTCCAACCGCCATGTGTAGTGTCAACTTTACAGCAAATATGCCTCAAGTCCCCACCACAATGACTTATCTGATGTCCATTATTTCTGATAATAGCCACCTCATTTTTCATAATTCAGGTGCCCGAACCAGCTTACGCGCACCTCAACTAATTCCGGGAGCTCAATTCCACTACCAACTTGAGGGAGCCTGGAGCAAAGCTCCTTATTGGTTAGCCGGCCCCCAAAGGAGTTGATAATAACCACCTCTTCTTAGGACTCGATTAAGAAAGACTTATCCCAGAAATTACAGGGAGGGTTGACCGCTATGAAACTGTAGACAGATATGGGCTGCTTTTGAGGTTCTGAATCTCGGTTAATTGAATCTCTCACTCGGGATATTATTTCCCAACGTTGTGTATATGAGCCTATTCAAATTGCGGTAGAGAAAGAGAGTTATGGGGCTATTGTGGTTTCGATCTAGTGCTTATCTAGAATAGAGATGTGCAAAATGGTCGAAGTGTGAAATGATGATCAGTTATTGCTTTTGGATTATTCTAACCTCTGCCCAAAGAGTATAAGATAATAGGTAAAAGGTGCATTGATATCCGAAAAATATGCATTGATATTTGTGAAAGTGTATTAATATTCGTGAGATATGCATTGATATCCGAACTTATTTGAAATTATGTGCATATTATCCTCCGCCTAGAGGGCAGAGGTTAGCAAAACCGTAAGCTAAAACCGTATCTCTGTTCGTCTTTGAGCAGCTTTCTTCTTTTCGATCTCTTCTTCTGTCTGTATATTCGAGATTAACTTTGTGAAGTAGTTTTAGTTCAAAACACTGTTGCGAAGTGGGTAATCTTCAGATTGGTTTGGTTTGGTTCCAATCGAAGATCGATTCATTTCTGGTTTTGAGAAGAACTGGAATTGATCAGTTCTGTTTGGTTCGGTTCTGCTCAAAAGACCGATCCATTCGGGTACGAGAAGAACTAAAGTTGATCAGTTCTGTTTGATTCGTACTCGTAGTAGCATGTGAACTTCCTCAACTGCTTTAACCACCTCATTATTCTACTTTTTGCATGAGTTCTTCTTTCCATTGCAGACAAACTGCAGAGCTTGAGATTCCCTCAAAGTGGGCATCGTCTCCCACCAAGATTTTCCTCCAAGATTCACCTTCAAAGCATTCACTTTTCCCTTTACTTAAAGCTTATCAGAAAGTGTAGGTGAAAGCTTATGGGCCAAGAATAACCCCACAAAGATGTTTCTTTTTCTGCAGCTTAATTTTGTTCTTGTTAATTACATCATTCAAATCACACTATTGACGAGGACACAAGTTTTTTTTTTGGATCCGCGAAAATCAGTATTATTAGAATAGTTAGATTAGTATCTTGAAAGAGAAGTACTCCTGATCTTCTTTCGCCTGGTACCTAAGTACACTTTTGATGTCGTTAGGACAAAAGCCTCTTGGCGAGGAGGACACATGTTAGAAGTAACTGCTGCATACTTTTCCCAATTGAAGATGATGTTGTAGTTTTGATGCCATATTCGTACTGCACCACATGGGTATTCAGTATTTTGTGTACTTTAACCCCCCTTTTTTTTTAAATGTGAAAGATAAAGCCATTTACTCCAATTCTATAAAACAAACACCTCTATGTACAGATAATAATTGGACCATATAAACATTGAACATGGCTTTACAACTTGGATTTTTGTCAGCTTTCGTAACTTTCAGCAAATACCAAAATCTCCCCCGTAGCTGGGAGGGCGACGCCAAATAGATTGTCGGGCTTCGCATTTTTTGCGTCAGGGAAAGTGAGAGAGGCTACAATTGTCGTAGGAATGATAGAGAGATTGAAATAGTGGTGAGAATCAATACAAATAGAAGAAGAGCACAATGTGGTAGTTTTCTGGTCGAGTCTCCGGTGGCCAAATTTGCTAACCACGATGGCGACCCGTTTGACAACAATGTTGTCTCGGCTGATCCTGGTTCCGAATCTGTTGTAGGCGTTGATTTTGCCGAGTCTTTTGATGCTTTTAGGCTGCAATCACCAAACAAATTGGCCAAAATCAAAATGACTAGTATATTCGGAATTTTTTTTGAATGCCCATGGGCACCACCGCTTGTTACTCCAAACTCTCCCTCTACCACACATTTGTGTGGTCCCAACCACAAAGTGTATGGAGCCCACACAAATGTGTGGTAGAAAGAGTTTGGGGCCCCGCGTGTCACTAAATTATGGGATGGGAATATGAAGGCATAATACCCTAACACATGCACAAAATCAAAATAGTTTTAGTACTAGCGATTTTTTTTATAATCAGGTGTCCGGGCGAACTTTCTCACTTCTCTACTATTACTGGGAGACCATTATCATGAGTTAGGATTGTATATGGCTAAATAAACTTACCTTGAAACGGATGGACAGAATGTGATAGTATAATCAGCAGCCGTACACGTAAACGTACTCGTGGCATCATCGTAGGCGTAGCTATACGACCTCGGACACGCAGACTTAAACATCTGCGAATACTCCGACGGCGTACACGCTGCCGGTGAATTGTACGCGCCGCTGCAACAGTACTCCGGAGTCCCAAACGCCTCACATGCACTCTTGCACGCGCTCCCATCTGCCGCCCGGAGCTCCGTTGGGCAGTTCCGGTTCAAGTCCACGACACAACCAGTGGGCACGCATGCACCCAACCCGCCACTCACCTCAACAATCATGGGCAAATTATACCCGTCGACGAGGCTGACGTCATAGAAGTCCATGGTACCAGACCCGAGAGTGAACTCGGCGAGGGTCGCCGGCGGGGTGGCTCCGGCACCGTTGCACTCGACTTGGCCGGAGCCGCAGTCCGCGGTGGTGCACGACCCGTGACCCGACCCGTCGAAGTTGCAGCCGGTTCTGCCCCAGAACCGACCCGACCAGCCAGTTGGAGCTTGGTAGGATTGCGAGCTGCCCTTGGTTAGTTCAAATCCTGTGGTGTCTAGTGTTGGGGTACCGAGAATTCCGGGCCATACGGTGAAGTCACACTTGTTCACAAATGTAAAAGTTGCACCTGAAACTCCTGTTACAAACACCAACACAGAGATACACGGATAAGTCATTATTAATAATTTGTTTGGTAATTCAAGGTGTCTCGGACTAACTTACGTTTTATCTACTAATGCCTATAGCTCTTCTCATAGCTATTTCACACGTACTCGTGAGGGTAGAGTGGTCTCAAAAGTTACTGACAATGAAAATCTGAAAATCGAACCTGAAACCTTAGGAGAGGAAAAAACCCTAAGGGTCCGTTTGATTAGCGAGAAAAATATAATGGAAGGTGAAAATGAAGTAAAAGAAAAGAAAAGGAATTTTTTTTCCTGCATCTGTTTGATTAGGATGAAATTTTTGCAAGAAAATAAGGAAGTGAGAGTAATTGTTGTTGATTCTCACCGGAAAATGAAATTTTTCTTCACTTTTTGTGTGGAAAAGGAAGGCAAGTTCTGTATCTTCAGAGAGTTGTACGGGAAAGTTTGTTTTCTATCACTTTTTAGGACATTCTTGTTTAGTGAACACCAAAAAAAAGTACTTGGCGTTCTGGTTGATTGGTGGTTGGGAGCGAGCGTGCGTTGCTTTTTCTGGGTTTAGACTCAGATCGGCAGTGGTGGCTGCTGATGGTGGGGTCTGTGGTGCTGGGCTTTTGGACGGCGGCTCTGGGTAGTGGCGGTGGCCGAAGTTTGTGTTGGGTTGCAGCTTTCAGTGGCTATTTGGGGAGGCGGTGTTTTGATGGGGCTGGGTTGTGGGGGTGGTTGCTTAGGGTTGGGGATTTTTTCTTTTTTGCAGGTGGGGTCTGATGGCAGTTGGTGGTTTGGATCATAGGAGGCGTTTTTGGCAGTAGCATGGGGAAATTTTGGAGGGCAGCATGGGGGATTTTTGGTGGTAGCAGGTGTGGCGCAGATTGTTCATAGCGGTGGTGGGGCTTTGGAGCAGTGGTGGTTTCTCATTCAGTGGTGTTGTTGGTTGGATGCGAGGCGTTTCCGGTTAGCTCGGAGCGTTTTTGGGATCGGCGACATACAGCGGATTTACGGTGGTTTGCGCGACAGTGGTGGCGTTTCAATTCCCAATCGTTAGTGGTTTCCGAAAGGGTGGTAGTTTGGGCAGTGGGGTTTCAGTTTTTAGGTGTTTAGGGCTTTGGTTGGTCTCGGATAATGTTGGAGATTAAGTAATTTTAATTTCCTTTCTGTATTTGTCCTTTTAATCTTTGTAATTTTGCAGAAATTAATAAAAAAAATTTGCCGATAAAAAAAAAATAGTAGTATTCCCCCTCTTTTTTGCACTTTTTACCATTATCTCGCTAATCAAACGGACACTAAATCTAAGACCACCATACCAACCCCGTGGGGAGAGTCATTATTATAATTATGTCCCATTAACAACAATGTGAGCAATTGGCTAATTAATGAATCTCTGGAACAACAACTACTGGCCTAGTTCAGCCACTAAAGCATGAGAGATGTAGATGTGAATTTAAAAGAACAGCAAAATAGAAAACAGTCCCTTTAATCGCGGGGAGGAGGGGGAAATTAAAAAAGAAGCCCGCAAGGTTTTTTTTTTTTTTAATTGTTGTTGTTAAGATGTTCCGTACTAGTTTACGCGCACATCACACTAATTTCTACCGCTATTCCTATCATCATTTTCACATGTTTACGCGCACTTTGGACTATTTTCTACCGCTATTTCAATCATCGTTTTCACATGCTCATGGGTGATCGAAGTCGCTATTCGATCCTATCACGGCCATTTCCACATGCTTACCCGCACCTCAAACTACTTTCTGCCGCTATTCCAAATCACCATTTTCACATGCTCATGGGTGAAGTGGGATCGAGGGTCCTATATATGAGTTGGTGAGAAGAGAAAAGTCAAGACCTACCAAGCCAACTCTTTCGAGTTAAAAGGCTTGAAGTTCCTCACCGGCCACAATTCACCATCTTGGGACCTTGGGTAACAACGGCAAAAGCTAAAATGATTCAATGAAATTTACTACTCCACTATATATATCTTTTCATTTTCTCACGATTCCTTTTTACTAAGTATTTTCCATCTTTTTTCATCCACAGATTATATTCTAGTTGCAGTTGAATTCAGGAATATACATATATATATATATATATATATATTGATGTTACCTCTGGAAAAGAAGAGCATCGCAAGGCTCAGAATCATGTCACAAAGGAGGAGACCCATATATGGAAATTCGATCTTCTGCTCGATCCTTGATGAAAAAGAATGATTCAATAATGGTTTACGTACGCGATTTGGGTTTTGGGAACCTGCACTTTCTATCCAGAGAGAATAATAATTCTGGTAAATAGAAATTAAGCTAATGTTGAAACGGAGAAGATGATGATGATGATGAAGAAAGAGAGCAGTAGCCGAGACAGGGCGTTTTCCCTTGGTAGATCGCTGTGAGAGAGGACGAGTGCAAATACAGCTGTGGCTTACTACCCATAAAAACTTCTCTCTCTCTCTCTCTCTCTCTCTCTCTCTCTCTCTCTCTCTCTCTCTCTCTCTCTCTGAGTAAATTTAGTGGTTGGAGGAGGAAGGAGCCAAGGAGGGGAGTGGAGTGGTGGTGGTGGGAGGTTTTGAGTATGGGCTAATGCTCCTATTTATAGACTACGGCCAAAAAAAGAAAAAAAGCAAAAAAGAGGTCCTCATGAATTAATGTTGCTGAGTCACTTACCAATTGATTTTGAGCTTAGTGGCCGGGAGTAAATTGTCAACATTTTTCAGTGATCGATCTTCTTCTCTTGTCTTGTCTTGTCAATAAATAAATAAATATAATGAGCTCGTTTTTTTTATTTTCTAATAATAAAAATTTTCAATGGGTAGGACGTGGCAAAAGTTCATTAATTTATGTTGTGGTTGACAAACGTCTTGCATGCAATCCAACCAAGTTAAGTTAACCTCATTTTAAACTCCTTACGTACACCTTCGTAAAAAAAGAGATTGTGTAATGACTCATTAAAGAAATTCTCCGGGATGGTGCTGTGTACATCAGGACCGTTGATTTCGACAATCAATAGTTTGGATTGTACGGTGTTGTGCATAATCTCAACCGTCCAACCGTTCGGCAATCTGGACCGTTGATTGCCGAGATCAACGGTCTGGATCCATGTGCACAGTGCGAACAACACCATCCCCAGTTCACAGTTTAAATATTTTAGAGAAGACAAAAAAGAAGAAGCTAATAGACAATAAGAAAAGAATAACAAAATAAAAGTAAACCAAACAAACTAAAGTTCAGGACAAATCCTCTACCTCTTCATAAAATTTTCATAAAAATTTAATGTTTTGAACTTCTTTTCTCGTTTTGATGATATGATAAAAATAGTGTTTACACCATTTTCACAAGAATTATATTCGTAGCTCTATTTAATTTCTTCATGTACTCCGATTTTGGATATTCTCTCTGTTAGATAATTTGTCTCACATAGCTCATTTAAGCCACCTAAATTTGGTTAATAAAATTTAGAGGTTACTCTACTTATTGTCAATTGATTTTAGGTTGGAACCCTCCAAGAAATTTAACACCCACGTCTCACAAAAAAAATAATTAAAAAAAAATCATAGAGAATGACCACGATTTTTGCATTAATGCATTTTAAAATTCTTTTAATGTTTAACATTACACAGCATGAGTTTTAGATTTTATAGCACATTTAATATGGAGTGTAAATTACTTAGAGAAAAAGATTTTCACGCTCCTTTTTTTGATAAATGTACTCTACTTTTTGTCTTTTAGTGCAAACTGACACATAAAAGTTTCACTTATGAATTTAAAAATAGAATGCATTTATGAAAAAAAAAAAAAGAAGTGGGAAAACCACTATACTTATTATTTAACATAGAATATACAATTTTGAATTCTATTTTTATTACTGAATTGTTGGGACGATTAATTAAAGCGCATGGACTTTTTTACCAGCATAACGGGCGTAAAAGAAAATGGGCATCGTCCTTCCTAACGTGTCGGTTGGCATGGTGTGTGTCAGTTGGCGAACCCGGGGTGGTGCTGTGCATTTTCGTCCTGTGCACTATCCGGATCGTCCGTCTCGGCAATCAATTATTTGGATTTTAAAAGAATTCTTGCACATCACCGCCTCCGGGTTCGTCAGTGAGGCGTCGTCGTGGAAGGCTAACGTTAGCCAAAACAATAATGCTAGAGACACAATATTAACCACATATGGGCAACACTTGTCTTCTGCCTGACGCAAAATAGGTCTTCTAGATCTCGAAAACGACGAAAATTACAGTTTCAACATTTTGCAGCGTCGCCGGCCGTTTGTTGGTGTCGGGTCTCTCCAAACAAAATTAACCCACCACAAATATGTGACTGCAAAGTTTGAGAACATGGCCTCAAGGTTGGAGCACGTAGCCGCAATGTTCGAGTTTGTGACCACAAGGTTTGAACACGTGGCCGCAGTATGTGACCGCAAGATTGGTGTTTATGGTCGCAATATTCGAGCATGTGGCTACAAGGTTGATTCTGGTTAGTTCACTGTAGGCCATTTTTTCGTGGATGAACCAAAAGAGTATTTGTGGCGGATAAAAAAAAAAAAAAACCAAAAGAGGATTTGTGGGATTGTCTTCGAAAAAGTATTTTTTATATATAAGAAAGACAAGTGAAGAATGTATCCGCGGTGAATTTCCGATTCATAATCTATCTTTAGAACATGATCATTTTTAATGGTTTAAAATTAAGTAATTGATCAATATAAACACAATATTTTGAGAATTAATGGATCTAAGAAGAGCGAGTTCTTTGATTCTAAGGCCCTTTAATTTTTATATCAATTGTGTATAAATTGAGCGGAAATGATTTTTGCACTACCTCTTTATCCACTTGCACTCTTTTGATTTGTCGTCATTAACATGAAGCTACTCCTACCAAATTGCCCCTCATGAGTGAAGAGCTTAATCAGGGGGTAAGGGTATTTTTAAAGTTTCACATAAATAAAGACAAAAGAAGAAGAAGAAGAAGAGTGTAAGTGGATAAAAAGGGAGTGCAAAAATGAATTTTCTTAATGGAGATTCTATAAGATAAGAAATACTGTAATAATTTTAGAGACAAGATAAGTAAATAAGTAAAATTACGAATTAGTCCCAGAGATTGTGTCTGCATATGCTCAATCTTCCTACACAACTGGATTGGAATTGGAATTCACTTACTTGAACAAAAGATTTGTGTAGGTTGGCTTAAATTAACATTTTCAATTTAAAGTGATTTTCAAGTATTTAAGTGTCCATATGAAAATGAGATGTTCACCTTTCAAATCAGTTTACAACCAGTAATAATTGTTCCATATTGATAGGATCAATGTCAAAAATAAAAAAACACATAGATAAGGACTTCTCCTTCTGTCTGCTTTAATACGAGTTAAAATCGCAAGTAAAAAGACATGCATAAAAAGATCTCGCTGCAAAGGAATCTGGCTGTTTGCCATCACCTCGGCTCGTTAAGGACTCGACTAAGCTCGGGACGTCATTTAGTAAGCGAGCCGAGCATGAACATAATTTTTGGCTCGTCTAGTAAAAGAACCGAGATCGAGTTAGCAGTGGCTTGACTCGTTAGTAAAGGCTTAGCTCGTTCAGTACTCGAGAACCGAGCTCGAATTAATTCTAAATTACTAATCAATTAAGCTCACTGAATTTTAATCGAGCCGAGTTCGAACCTCCGAAAGTTTGGTTCGGCTCGTTTGCACCCCTATGTGAAATGGAGAGAGAACATTATTATCAAGCTCTTCTCTTCTATGTCTAATTTTCACACTTCACTCTCTCTCTTTTTTCCTTTTCTAATTTATGTGAATTTACTACACTTACTCTTTCATGAATGAGAACTTGAACAAACCAAATACATATATACAATTCCACATGAATTAAAATACTCCTAAAAAAATAAAAAATTATACATAAAAAAAGTGTGAAAATCAATCACTATATTACCTTTTGTTATATATACTCCCATCAACATTTTGGGGGGGGTCCAAAATGATGCCTAATATGTGGTGTAAAGAAACATGTGGATATAGAGATTTTCACTTTTGCTTTCTAAGAAGCAGGACAGCATCATCATGAGCATCATCATCTCACCCCTTTACATTTCCTCCTTTGCATTTTCTTTCTTGTCCTTTATTAAAGATTTGTGTCACCCCACTATTGCATTTCCATTTGATAGTAAAGACATATTCTTTCTCAAAAGGCTTGGAGAATCCTCCTCGTTTCTTAATTAAGCTTGTTGCTTCCAATTAATAACTTGTTTTTTCCCAAGGCAAAAGTCTTGTATTATGTGATTAATGATAGAAAGGACTCCTGAAGATACAGTAAATCATGAGGAAGAAGAATAACAAAAATTATGGGTTAATTACACCTACCACCTATACTTTTACGAAAATCCCTCTTTGGTGCCTCAGTTTTGAATTGTGCATGTCATCCCACTGCCGTTTACCTCAAATGACAATAATGTCATCATGTTGTCCATCTTGTTAGAATAATATTAGGAATATTATGTTACCAAGCTTTCTAGGTTTTATTAGTATTATGTTACCTGTTTAGGAAGATTGTTATTTATATTTCCTAATTAGTATGGTTTTCTTGTTATGCGTATTTCCTTTATTTGTTAGTTTCTTAATCACCAAGTCCTGTAGCCTATATAAAGGCATGTTAGAGTTATGGTTTGTACACAATCAATAATACATCTTTTCGTTTTTCTTCACACATCTAATGTTTAGAGTGTCGATGGAAATCAGCATATGCGTTGGACAATACGCATGACATTTTGCTCCGGGCATTCGTAAAAGTGGAGAGACAAAAAGTAAGATTTTGTCGAAAGTGTGTTAGCAATGACATCCATAGAAGTCAATATTGTAGATTAACACATAGACAAATGAGTTGAACTCCTGACCTCTAATCTCCTAGCACCTAAGTACACTTAGGATGTCGCTGGGTCAAAGGCCTCTTGGCAGTAATTACTTTGTTAAACATGTAAGAGTGGTAGTTGTAATTAGTCCAAAAAGTTGGGAACAATGTAGAAGTGGGAAGAAGGATGACAATCCTAGTAGAAACAATGGGAAAAGGAGGTCAAAAAGGGAAAGGAATCTGGGTTGGAAGCAAACATGGAGGAGGGGGTAAAGTGATGTGGAATGGCCCTTTTCAGTTGCTTCCCCTTATCAAGATATGGTGTTTGAAAAAGTGCCTTTTTATCTATTGACTCGTCCTCAACATTACACTAACCACGTACTAATACTGATTCTTGAAAGCTAATTACTTGTTAAGTCCACGTATTAGAGGCCAATTGCCTTTCTACTTCATCCCTTCTTTTTGTAATAACACATCATTCGGACATGGCAAATAAAGCTACACCTCATCATGCATAAATGGCAAGTTAATTTTGATTTTGACTTCTTAATTTATTGTATTAAGGTTTTATCTTTCTTTTTTTTTTACCAAAAAAACAAAGATAAAGCCTCCATGTATGAAGGAATTCAGCAAAAGCAAATGAATTAAACATTATGGAAGTACTTCCCTGGGGCGGCCTACCTATTTGGAGGCCTAAGGCGAAAATTTTATTTTGAGGCCTTTAAGAGTTCAAGTATTTATATTAAACATTTTAATTTGACTTTTTTTTTTTGTTTATATGCAAATTATAAAGTTATGACTCATGATAATTAGTCTCTAGCATATACAATCCTAGCTAGTATTTTGCATATAATGTTAAATATGCATGAGAGATCAATTTTATAGAACTATCAATCGTGACAAAAAAAAAACTATTATTTAAGGAGCCTTTTTACCTAAATGGGACTTCTTTTTTTTTTTTATCAATTGAAATACTTTTTAGCAATTAAAGAATTGGAGTATACACACATACATGTCCTAGGCACTAGCCTTAATGGCCTAGTGCTTGTGCCGCCCCTAGTACTTCCAATATCACTAAGATTAACAAAGTTTTCTTTATCATGGGTTTAATTAGAGAATAAACTGACAAGAATTGTGAGAGTTATAGACAATCAACAATATAAGAGTTCAAATAACGATGGAAAGCATCAATGTATGAATGGAAGAGAGATAAACTAGTGTCATTTTTAATGGTATGAAAACCCTTTCTTTGCTGATAATAAAAAAGAGATAAACTAGTCTTTCAGTTCAAATTCTTGTGGTGAAGGAAGCAGAATGAGGGAAAAGAAGATTAATTGGTAGCCGAATTGAAATGGGTATTTGATCTTTTTTGTTAAGCGAAAAGATGGGAATGGGTGACCAATGTAGCTTCCTCATGGCCGTGACTAACGGGGTACCCACCCACTATGGGATGTTCGACTGTGGCAACTTGTCAAATGGGTATTTGATCGTCTCTACGGACGATTGTGTAACACTATTGGAGGCGTCCAACCCAACTATCAATTGACAATATGTATATGGCCTAATTTCTAGATCCTATTACCCAAGTACGGGTGCTCATATGAGCGATGTGGATAAATTCTAACAGTTCCCCTCACATGCAGTCCGACAGCACGTGGGAGGTGCGGAAATCGACTCAAGCCGAGACTTGTCAATCTTTACTTCGTGAGTGTGACCACCCAAGACACTCTTATATCATGCGAGATTTTTCAAAGCGTTCAACATAAAATAAATTGACAATAAGCAGAGTGACTTCTAGATTACGTAAGATAAAGTTTAACAGTCCCAAAATTGGTACATTAGTCTTGCTTTGATTCCAAGGTTTCTACCAAGATGGTTCGGACAAACTAAAAATCCATGTGAACGCTCTCTGCTTGGTCCTAGGAATTGTTGGGGGAAAGGAAAAGAAAAAAGGAAGAGATCGAGAAGCTGATGTTAGAATGATTTTTTAATTTTTTGAACTTTCTTATCGCTATCTTCATCTCAACAGCACTCAAAAGGATGCTAAAAAAAGGAAAAAAAAGAAAAGAAAAAAAAGAGCAAAGTCTTATAACACCTACGAATGAAAACAGAGCAGCTGATGAAAGGCATGCAAGGATAGTTAGAATAGTTTTGTCTTGTCCCTTTTCTTTTTTCGACGGTAAGGTGTCTCTGGGCCAGCTTACGTGCAATTCGACTAATTTTTCCTGTCTGGCCAAAGACAGACCATCCATGTCGGGACTAGGGGATTCACAAGAAATTTGTTTTTTGCAATTTGACCCAAGAATCGAACACTGGTCAATTGTTTCTACCAAGATGGTTTTTGTCTATCTATCTAGTTGGACGTAGCTAGTAAAACAAATTGATGGCTTTTAATCAGCAGTATAATTTTTCATTATTCTGAGAAGGGCTTTTTATCCTGCAAAATTTGATAATTCTACTGTCTGTAGTGGAGTTGTGGTGGTCTACATAAACTTGACTTTCCAGATTTGTTTATCTTCATCAAGAAGTTAAGCAACCAGATCCTCTCCGGTTACTCGGAAAAAAACAGTCCCGTTCAATTTACGTGAACATCTGTCGATTGCTATCGATTTACGTGAATTTTTGCACGGATGAGCTTCTCAACAAGCTCTACAACTGATTGGTTTCGAACATCAAATTGAGCCCAGGATGTGTCCAAACATGCAAATCAGGACCGGTCCAATTTTCTCTACGACTAGAGAGGAGCCGGTTTTAGAGGTTAGTGCAATCAATGAACGCGCCCTTCTGCTTGATCTTCGGAGCTTGTTGGTTTACAAACTAAATCATCGGATAGGGTTACGAATTCTTTAGGAATCACATTTTGGTGTTTTCATGCAATAACCAGCATAGAAATTCTGTATCCGTTGAATAACAAAAATATAATATTACTATTATTTACAATTACGGGGAGGTAGTATTAATAGTTGGCTAATTTTCGGAAGTGTGTCCATTATTAGTCCATTTTTCTTATCAGGTAAGGTTTGCCAAAAACTTTCCTGTTACGGGCCGCCTCAATTTTAAGAGCAATGACTTCGGATACAATTGTGTTCAAAACAGTTGGATGCACATCAATCAGCTCACACACATTCAACGGTTCCAGATATAGTTGTACCGGAACAGTTGTGTTTCTAGAGCTTTTGCAATCTTAAACATAGTAAAATAAGTATCATTGGATATTCTGTCTGAGACCTCAAAGACCTAAATTGCATGTTTTTTCACTATCGATTCGACCAATCACACCTGACTAGAATCTTGCACAGTAGAAATCCATATTCGTTTTGTTGGAGTTTCATGGCCTTGGAGGCTGTCCATTAATGAGGCAGAACTCTCTTAAAACTCTTTCAAACACCCTAATCCAATAAGGGTTTGGCCAAGTGAGCATGAGAAAACAAATAAATAATTGTCTTCAATGAGGTCGCGTGTTTGAATCTCATGAAAGCCAAACATTCCAAATCTTGGGGCCACTGGAGGATTTTTCCAGCCATTAATTTCAGTGCTCTGGAATTAGTCGAGGAGCACACAAGCTGTATTGGGCATAGAAAACCCCACCTAATCTCAAAATATAGGCCACTAGTGCTCAATATTAGTCCGATGAAGCTTCAGAATTACATATTCCTTATAGTGCTCAATATTAGTCCGATGAAGCTTCAGAATTACATATTCCTTATAGTGCTCAATATTAGTCCGATGAAGCTTCAGAATTACATATTCCTTATAATCAATCTAGGCCGTCTGGCCAACCACACATTAGAATCTTGCATAGGTCATAGGTGTTAGTTCAATGAAATATTGGTGATTCATTGTCATCTAAGAAGCTGAATTTCAAGCAACCCAAATGTGGCAGCATTTGCCATATATATGATGTACAAGAAAAATGCACAATTCAACTCATATGGATGGCACTAACAAGTGTTGGTTACCCAAATCAGACCCTCAAATCTTGCTCATGTTTTATTATTCCATGATTGTACTCTTTTTTTGAGATTCAATGTCATAGCCATTGTCATTGTCATTAGACAGTAGATCAGAAGGATCAAATTATAGAAATCCGGACATCAAGAACAGTGGAACAAACTCCTGAAAACATGCACCGAAAACTCCAAAACATAACCCTGGACTACAGTGAACAGAAAACGCATGACAACGGTGAAAGTGGCTTGGTTGTACTTTATAAAACACGAATTGATGTCCAGTATGCCTGCACTGAACATCTCAATGTCTGGTCTAATGATCTTTGCTCTATTTGTTTTGTCCAATCTTCACCAAACAAAATCACTGCCCCTCCCAAGGCAAATACCAATTTGGGCATCAAAATGCATGCCTGTCGTCTACAAACGGTGTAGTTTTGACCTTCTAATCTCATGTCCAGTCCGCGATAGAAATCATTCCACACCAATAATCCCTTTACGATTTGAAAGAGCAAATGCCAGGTTGATAGTTAATCGAGGGAAACGTAGGCTGGACTAGACACCATGAATTATTGGGAAAAACATAGCGAGATGAAGACCTCCATTTGTGGCCAGAAACTGAGACTCAGGGGACGTTTAGTTGTGGTACTGTAGCCAAAACATAGCAAAAATGGATACGATTCCAGTGATGATCAACGAGGATGCGTGTGGAGCGCATCTCTGTTTGCTACTGCTAATACAAGTGGTGTTTGGGTTGGGCCCAGTTCTCTTGGACTGGGCTTGGCCCATGTATTGTGCTGGATTTTTTTGATTTGGGCTTTTAGGCTTTCTATGTGCTGAATCTATTATGGTATGGGTTTTAGACCCACAAAGGGTGTTTGGACTTCGGACTTTGTAGATAGGTTTGTCTCATATGGATGCCCTTCGATTGGTTTCTCTCTTTCCAATCGTAGGTTTTGGACCTCGGATTGGACTGAAGTGTTCTTTGAACATGGATATCGTTTCATTGCTCTTATTAGTTTTGTAACAAATTCAAGATTAATGAATTTTTTTTGCCTTTCAAAAAAAAAATTATTTGTGAAGACCAGCATTTTAGCAGTGCTGAATTATTACATCAGAAAAACAAGATTTAGCAAATCAAGTAGTACTAGCTTTTTAGCTTGGTCTCTGTAGTATATAAAGATGCCAATGAAATTTAAGACGACCACAAGTTATAATTGAGCGAAGCAGTGAATTACTTAAATGTAAAGCAAAAAAATTAATAACATTCAAGTATTAAGCTTATTTTTTCTTATTGGAGCAGATAAAAAGAATTATTACAAGGAGGATTGCAAGTTGAACACTAGTAACTTAATTTGTTTATGGCAAGTGGAGTGGTAGCCTGGTGGCAGAGCCGGCTTACAAGGGAGACAAAGGATGCATGGGCTACGGTCCTCAAAAAAAGCTAAAAATGAGAGCTCCCAAATAAACAATGGGTTTATTTCTTGTATTGGTTGAGTTGTTGGACTTAATTGTCTCGCAAACTCTTCCAATTGATATAGTGTCCAAGGTTTATACTTGGTACTTCATATATGATGTAAATAAAAATAGGAAATTGATTTTGGCACTCCAAAAATTTATGGAAGCACTCCAAAATCAGTGTAATTCAAAAGCCACCTTCATTTATTTTTTAGAATGCCTCCATCAATTTTTGGAGTGCCAAAATCATTTCCCATAAAAATATCTTCTATCGATTTGCAAAAAAAGAAAAAAAAAAGAAAAAGTAAAACTCTTTCTTTCCATTTGAATGACATAGCAATAGATAAGTTCTGTAAATAGGTATTTCTGAAATCCCAGCAGCACCAGATAGGGCTGCAAACGAACCGAGCCGCTCGCGAGCCGCTCGCAGCTCGGCTCGTTAGTGGCTCGTTCAAGCTCGGCTTGGAAGTTAAACGAACAAGCTCGAGCCGATTTTTTCAGCTCGTTTTGTAAACGAGCCGAGCTCGAGCTAGGATAAGCTCGGCTCGAGTCG
>JAOTQK010000002.1:22778554-22789047 GCA_025642025.1 Rhododendron ferrugineum
GTAATGTGGCGGACTCTTTGCCGTTACTCCCATACAAATTGGGCCTTAAGCACGCAGTGGCGGGTCGATGCATCGGATAAACTCCCAACAATAAAGAACATTCTTATTTTTCTTTACAAGAAAATTTCTATTCTACTTTAACTTGAGGAAAGGGAGAGGGGCTAGTGGGGTTCGGAATCACCTTGAACTATGAACGTCCTTATCAATTGGACTACCCATTGTAAGTTCATTAGAACATTCACCTCCTATTTTTACAGCTCCCACTCAGTATTGGACATAAAGTGGGAGGCTGAAAGGAGTGAGTATTAGAATTATTATCCTTATATGGGTTGTGTGAATGTAATTTCTTACGTTGAACGCAAGTGAAATGGTAGTCAAGTAGTAGACACTGTATATTTGCTCCTATCCATTTAATAGGAATTCAAATCTCAATAACTACGACAAACATCAAAACATCCGAGGTGCTATCAACTCTTACGGGGGGCTTTGTTTGACTCGCTAGTAGACAGTGGGATTGAGTTCCCAGAAATTAGTCGAGGTATGCTTAAGTTGATCCGTAGATGACGCAACGGAATTCAAGAAAAGATTAGTTGCGTACTAATTGAATGAATGATAAACTCGAGTCCACGAGAGAAAGAGACAAAGTCTGAATAATATTGATTAAAAGTTGAATAAACATTAGGTTACAACCCCTTTTATAGGAAAAAAGGCGTAACCCTAGCAAAACCCTAACTCAAAAACAAAAATTCTCAAAATTTGGGGAAAATAATAAAATTGGAAAAATGAAAGAAAAACATGGCTTTCCCAAAAAGAATCAATTTTTACGGAATTACAAGCTAAAAGTTATTAACGAAACAAATATTTTCTAAAATGGCAAAAACGTCCAATTTGAGACCTAAACGAAGGAACTAGGCCGAAAAACACCATCAATCATGAACTAAGGTGGTGAGTATTGACTGCAACGCGAAAATAAGTCAACCCACCAAGTTTGAGCCCGATCCGAGCTTGCCCGAAAGTTGCCAAATCGGGTAATATGCAATTAAACAACGTTTGGACTTCTGAGGCTTCGACCGGTCCAATTGATCATGAAATTGGGCCTCCAAGTGTTCTACATCAGTAGACCTTGGTTCTTGGAATGAAAGGTTGAGGTAGAAAATGAATGTCAACCACAAACCTAACTTAGATTATCTATCCTTGTAGAAAAAAACCATACTTTTTAAAATTTGCAAGACAAACTTAAGTCCACAAAGTATAACAGGATTGAGCTGCTCGGCAGGTAGATGGCTGAGTGGAGAGGGGCAACAAGAATGGTGTTTCCTTTCTCTTTGGTTGATGTGCAAGTAATATTGACCACTTTACGATGATCGAAACCAATGCCGATTTGACAATCCATCCACACAAATGCCGATTTGACAATCCATCCACATACGGTGAAATTTGCTTCCGCTATACCTTTGATACATGCCCTCAAAAATGAAAAAGTTCACAGAGGCGATAGCCGATAATGATACAGTAGACATATAACGTAAACTGAAAAAAAGAAGACGAATCAGTTACAAAAGAGTTACCTATCTACACAATGTGGAGGAAATCAAATAAGCTGGCTGCCCTGATCAGGAACTCAAGTATTTTGTATAAGAAATCAGGCACTAGTAGACTTCCACATTCCATTGCTCTGACTTCTTCAACTGTTTCTTGTAGTCCATCCAATCGATTCCTGAAAGTTAGAGCAGAAAAAGAGTTGAAAGCATGGTTTTCCAACATTTGCAAACTCGTTTTCAGTTTTTGACAGAAAAAAGGACATCTTCGGTGCAACATATGTTTTCGAAACACATACAGGAAACATGTTGAGTGAGTTTTTTCAGGGTGAGGTGACTTGTCGTAGGGGATAGCCCGAGGGATGGGAGAGGGAGGAGAAAGGAGATCGAATACAAAGATTTTAAAAAGGGTTAAAAGAAAAATGTGTTTTCAAACTTCAGTTTATAACTGTTACCACCTTTTGTTGAACAAAATGTGACTTTGGTCTCAATTCTTTTGGAAACGAAAACAGGAAACAAGAATAAAAGTGATAGTAAATAGAGCAACCGTTTTCTTACCATCTTTTGCAGCCAGTGAAACCATTATGTCATCAATACCCTTTTCCATGCCTTTTAGCCCACACATATAGATAAATGTATTGTCCTTTTTGAGCAACTCCCACAGCTCTTCTGCATATTGGGCCATCCTGGTTTGGATGTACATCTTTTCACCTTTCTCATTAGTTTGCTCTCTGCTCACCGCGAAGTCTAGCCTGAAGTTCTCCGGGGCCTTCTCCTTCATTTTCTCGAATTCCTAATGCATCCAAGCACGAGAAATAGTATCGACCTTCAACTTAACCTTTGGAAACTTAGGAAAAAGAAAATTGTATCTTACCTCCTTATACAGTAGCGAGCTACTCGTAGGGACACCCAAGAAGAGCCACGCCAAACCGTTGAACTACAGAACACAAAACCACCCATGGATTAAGAAATTGGTTCTATCAATAAGACTTATTTTTTAGACAATGGCACTAGGTTGAAAGTGGAAACAAAAACAGATGCAAGTTTAATAGAAGTTTGTAATGATTTGCATGATCTAAATCATCAAAAACTTCACCTCATTGCTTTAAAGTTTAGAGAATTTCTGTTGCTCTAAGGAGCATGCAAGTGCTAAGATGAGAGTTCATGAACTATTTACCTTGTAATCATCATGTTTCTCAAAGAACATTTTCCACAAGAATGCCCGGAAAGGAGCAATCCCAGTTCCAGTTGCAAGCTGCAACAAACATCAAATTTTAACACTTCCCAAAAATAAACCAGCAAATTAAAACGCCCCGATTGAACTACCCAGCTACTAAAAAATTAGTCATCGATAAGAAGGTAATCCATTCAAATCCATGACCATGCAGAAGAACAGATGACAAATGCCGTTTAGTGAGCATACCATTACAACGGTGGCATTTGGATCCTTTGGCATAAGCATTTCTTTTCCAACAGGTCCTGTGATCTTCACTTCGAATCCCGGTTTCAAGTCACCTGAAAAACAGAAGAAGTCCAGGGGCACGGCATATTAACCAAGACATTTTCCCTCGTCAAATATGCTTGTTCTCTTCAGAAATTTTGTAAGGGTAGACTAATTTCTAGAGAGTTGTGCACACTTACACAGGAAGTTTGAGCAAACTCCTTTTACTAATTCTCCTTTGTCATTGGTATAAACGAGCCTTTTCACGCATAGGGAGACCTGTACGAAGGAACCAGACATTGCAACTGAATAAGTAAAAGAATCAGAAAGAAAAAAGATGATTACGAAGAAATAAGAAGCAGAAGTACATCCAAGGTGACTGAGGTAAAACAAACATAAGTCTTTGTAAACTAATCGCCCGATGTAAATTGGTCCGAGGTAAAAAGCTTACAGTTTTGGAATCTCCAAAGTCACCAAGAGCACTGCTAGCAATTGAGTATAACCTAAGCTTGTGAGGCTTCCCATTCTTGTCAATACCATCTGGAATTACACCAATGGATTGTCCTTCTCTGTATGGGACCTCTCCTAACAAACACAATAAACCAATCATCCCCAATTAGTTCAAACAAATCCCAGTTTTACAGTAGAAACTAATGTACATACAAAACTTCACATCGAAAGGCGATGTTGGATTGGTAGAACAACTAACAAAGGGATATATAATCCAGAGGTAATAACAAAATTATGGGTTTGGTTGTTTAACCAACTGTTGCATTCAAATGCTGGAAATGCGGTCTCACGGGTTTAGTTATCCAAACCAATCTCTATTGGAGAATCAAATAGGCCCAAAAGCCATCCTGCATGACATGGCAGTGGTTCTATCTAAATTATAAGCTTTAACAACTGGTGTTTTAGAAAATTCCAAATTAAAATCCTATTGGTATACCGTATAGCACACATTTCACAATTTACATGATTAAAGACCATATGCATAAAGATTTGCATAGACCATTCTATGTTAGACTGTAGAAAGAATTAGGGGAAAGAATTAACGGACATACCATCGGTGCTGAAGACCATGTGCCAAGTTTCTCCAGGAGCATCATCACCAGTGATCTTAGTGTTAAGAAGGCATCTCCCGAAGTAAGGTTCCTTTGGCCTGAACTTGTTCACAACCACACCTTCCTCCATTTTCTTGGAAACCTTCTCAACCTTTGCAGGAGCCTCAGTTGTGACCTGGGCTCTAATAATGGATACTTTCCCACCTCCACATACATTTCTGTAGGGAAAGGGAACCTGCATTCATAGGAAAGAACCAAATGTCTCAAATGTCTAGAATTCACGGATTTCTATGCATCATATAGGGAATAAGAATCCAAAATATTAAGGAAGAAAGCGAGATCACAAGAACTTGAGATTTATGCAGGGGGGGAGCTACTATGGAGCCGACGGGGAGGATCACGCCCCACCCGGAAAAATCTGTTGATTATAGTTCATGTGGTTTTGTTGCATATTCATAAACAGACTTTCAACCATAATTGAAAGGTACAAACAATCTTCACTTTGAACACACTAATTATAGTAAGTTATCCAGTTGAATCACATTCCAAAAGAAAGTTATCCAGTTGAATGATGATACTACGTGTTGTCGAATACTGCATGATACGATCGATAGCAACATTTTCTCGAGATAAATTCTATAAAACTCGAATGACTGAATTGAGTATTTGAAAAGTCATCCTACAAGAAAAAGTTAGTATCTCGCACTGCGGCCCCAAGGTTCGATTCCTGGCTCCGTCCCTGTATAAATTTTATGTTGTTCATCCAATATGGACTACGTCCTTGGTCAATGGGATCAGTAAAATTGCGTTTGGATCATGGTCTGAATTGTTTTGTATTGGCCTTTTCATTTCCCTATGTAAATCATCTCTCCATGAACCCGTGACATTAAACTAGAATAGACAAGATATCGAAATGTATATGGTGAAATCATACCTTGTTAAATTTGATTGAAATTGAGGTTCTGGTTGGAAGGGAAGTAGATTTGGAGGATGGGAGGGAAACTGCAGCACTTACTGCAGCAGCCATTTTTGTTTTATGATGAGAGACAGAGATAGAGAGAGAGAGAGAGAGAGAGAGAGAGAGGGAAGTTATCACTTGTGGCCTGTGGGATTGTTTTTGGATTGGGTGGAGGATATTGGAGGCCTAAGGCAGTGGCAGGTGTGAGGATAAGAGTTTCATGACTCTCCCAATTTACAAAGTGCTACTGAATGGCCAGTGAAAAAGTTTGATTTTTAGTCACTTTTTTTTTTTTTCCAGATTATCAGGTATTCGGACAAGTTTATGCACACCTCAACCTATTACCCTCCGAATAAAAAAAAAAACCTATTCCCCTCCCGATCGATCGAAAGCTGGCCATCCACGTAGGTATCACTAAAAATAGAGGACACACACTATAGGGGTTTTCTTCCTTTTATTTGTGTCAGGTTTTTATCCCCTAAACGGAATAGTTTGGTTAAAAAAGGAGTTGCTGGTGCGAACTGTTAGATTTTCTCATTAATGTGGTGGCAATTCTACAACAAAGTTCGCACAAGATCCACATAAAGAAATCTCGTGGAGGGTTTGGATCCGTTTTATTCTATTGCCCTGCCCCTTAGTCCGTTACCTGAAGAGCTTTGGCTTTGCTCTATTCTCCTTTCAAAAAAATTGTTTAAATTTTTTTACAAAATAAAAAAATTGTTAAAATGTTGAATTATTGACTAAAAACGAAAAATTTCGTAAACCTATATAATTTTTTAATCTCAAAACTGACAACAAAAAGTTTAATCTTGTGGAATGACTCATCCTATAAGATTTTGTTATTTTCGGTTACAATGCAAAAAACTTTTGTGTGGTTGTTTATTCGGTTCTCTTTCTTCTGGAACTCAAGTACGGATCCGAAAGGAGCTAGACCATTCCTAACTTTGTGCAAGACAAACACTAGAGGCCGTAGTTAATTCCGGAAGGATCTAGCTAGACCTTCCCACTTTGTGCAAGACAGTCGTAGTTAATCGGAAGACACTCCGATGCTTAAGTCAATCTCAACTCAAAGAGAGGAATGAATAGAACTCTATGTGTTCTAGGCCAGGATTTATAAGTGTACTTTTTTTTAGGCTCCTAGTAAGCTCGTGCTAGACAAATGCCTTGACCACTTCTTGGCACTGAATCCACCAATAACCACGCAGACAGCAGACTCTCCATCTTCACCCCCACTGAGTCCAACGACTCCGACCCGATCCAGCCCAAACCTAACTCCGCAGTACACGGACTTGGGCGTATACGCCGCAGCCCACACGCTTGCCGGCCCAAACACTCAGTGCTCTAGGATGCCCACTTGCTAGGCCCAGCAAGGGTGTACTTCGTCCCACTGGAACTTTACCCATCAGTATGCACTATAGTCCATATATAGGGGTGGTGATGCGGCCAATATTTTGATTATTCTAGAAATATAGGAATTTTAATTTATTATTTTGAGTTTTGCATTTTAGTAGGAATGTTTTATTTTAGTCAAGATTTTATAGAAGTATTTAGTTTTTCTAGTTTGTTTTGATCTAGTATTCCTATTTCGTATAGGTTTCTTAGTCAAGGAAAATTATGATTGATTTTGTTTCCTTATTTTTATTTTCCTTTTAGATTTTAAGAATTCTAGGTTTAGGAATTCTATTAGTATAAATAGGGTTATAAGTCTTAGGGCTAAGCTGTTGTTTTATGATTGAATTAATGATCTCATTATCGTGTGTTCGTAGAGGGAGTACCTCTAGTTCATACTTATTCGTGATTGTCCTTGTTACGCGTTCTTCTATTTCGACACACCTCCTTCCATCAGGTGGGGTGTCCTATATAGTCCATAGGGGTGTCCTATAATTCATATAGCAGTAGTATTAAGAGAGGCAAGCCGTTGGCACTTCCATGGGACTAAAACTGTTTTGAATGTTTTTTCAGCTGTGGTGAAACCAGAATTTTCTTAGAGGGGGTGCCGAAATGTAAAAGTTCAAGAAAAAAATTGAATTAAAAAAAAGAACAAAAAAATTCCACACAAAAAAATATAGCAAGTTCGATTCAAAAAACATGTGATTCAATAGCACCCCCACCTCATGCTATAGGTCCGCCCCTGGTTCTTAGGGACAAATTTGAATTACACTTAGGCCCCGTTATTTTAGCTAGTGGCACACAATCTTAGCTAGAAATGTTTTATGGTTTCTTCTGCATTCGGTTTACAATTATGAATTATTCCTACTTTCCAGTCTTGCAATATTTGTAACTTCGGAGCATCAGTTTTGTGACTTCTTTCCTAGCTACAATTTCATCAGGTTTTTTTTTTTTGGGTCTGGCAATGTCAGTTTACCATGTGGTCATTTTACATTATTTCTTAACTACCCTCAGGCATTGTACATTTAAAAGTCATATGGCACTTGGTATGCTTTTGGAAGGGGTATTGAACTTGTTAATTTTCGACTGTAGGGAAAAAAAAAAAAGCACACTGTATTTCCGAGAAATTCCTAATCTATTATTGTTTCTTCGTTATCGGACCCGATACTGCTACCCAATACTGCTACCGAGGGTGGAGAACCCGTTTAAGAATTACAGTACTAATATCGGATATATTACCTCAGTGGGTCAGTCGATCACTTGATCGTGGAGGACATGTTTCAGACATATATATAGAATCCAAAGACTTTTTTCTACATTGTTGGGAATCCAAAACCATAGGGTAGATCCCAAGTATAGCCTAAAATCTTTGTTCCTCCATTATTGGAAGTCACAGCTCTTTTATTGAGCAGAAAAGAACATGCTGTTGATCTGTTGTTGGAGGGACAGAAGTTAACGGTATACAGTGCCAAGAACAGCTCAGCTTTGGTGACCTGATTTGAAAACATTATGGGAGAATTGTATTTAGTTGTGAACCTTGTTTTGGTCATATATATAAAGCTTATCCTCTTCTCATTCCTTGTGAATTTATCAAACTATAGTAGATGACACATACAAAATTCCAGTTGCTCGATTAGTATAACCAGATCTGCATATCAATTTTGCGTACGTTATCTCTTAGAGTCAATTCTCTCTCTCTCTCTCTCTCTCTCTCTCTCTCTCTCAGACACACACACACACCCACACATTTCATTATCATGGTAGAAAAGTATAACATGAAACCTGGTCTTCTGATTTTGACAGCCAACACTTTGAAGTAATATTTTTCTTTATTTCAGCTTAGCAGAGGTTCTTGTGAGAGGGTTTGACAAATTCTAGCTCCACCAAATGGAAGCTGGCCTATCTCAAGGTCAACATTTTCTCTTGTTTCAACTTCAACAATTTCACATGGCAACCATTTTCCCAGTATCCAAAACCAAATTATCTCCACTCCACCCCTACCCCTAATGCGCAAGACGGAAAATCGAAGCCTTTGAGCCAGCAGATTGCAATTTGTTTGAGATAACCAGAAAAAGGAACATTTTATAACCTCTAAAAAATTGCTTACAACAAATTGTATGTACACTCCATGGGAATAAAAACAAAGGAAAAGGAAAAAAATGGCAAACAAAAAGTTCACCTAATAACATGCAATTTGAAAGGTTGATTGAATCAAGGGAATCGCTTCGAATCTCCTCTGGACTGATAAAGCTCTAACCTGCTTTTGGCCTCTTGCAGCAATGCCTCAATAGCTCCATCTTGTGCCAGTAGAGGTTGCTTTGATGCCCATTCAAGCACAGTAAGCACCTTAGCTTCGGCTAATTGTTCACTATCCGGAACATTCATTGCGATGTAGCAAAGCAGAGTCACCGAAGGACTCTGCACGATTTGCTCTCCAAAATAAGCTAGCTGAATTAAGTGCTTTGCTCCACCGGCATCTATAATAGCCTTGCAGTGATCAAGGTGGAGATAGTTCTCATTACCGGCAAATTTTGTCAAGGCAATGCAAGCTTCCCTAGAAACCTCTGCTTCTCTCTCATCTAGAAGTCTCACTAATGGGCTGATCATCCTAGTCTCAGTCGCCCGAAAAGTCCTAGCCAGATTGCCAACGGACTTCATACACGGTATAAGAAGTTCCGAACGAGAATCAGCCTTTTCGATGATATTCAGTACTTGATCCACAACTGACTTGCAAGCTGGTGAATTGGGCTTGAATGCCGATCTCCTCAAATCCGGATCTTTCTCAGCCACTGCAGTGATCTCCATCAAGGCCATGGCAGAGTTGTACTTCACATCATCAGGTCCTTTTTCCAGTAGTACTGCAAAGCACAAAAGGGCCCTTGATTCAGTTATGCTTCGGCAAATGGGTGAGTTCCCTTTTGCTAGGTGCCATAGGGCTCTTGCTGCCATTGCTTTCATATAGGCTTTTGTTTCCGGATCCTCATTTTCTCTTCCTTTTGTTATAGCCCCAGAAAGCGAATGACTACTGTTGGTTCTCACATGTTTGGCTTGATTGGTTGGATTTACGCCATTACTCTGTTGCAACTTAGACTGGTTGTTGACAGCCATTGTGGTGGAGACCACTTTGTGCATCTGATGAGTTTCTTTATTACCTAACGGATGTTGGGTTTTACCGTGACTCATCGGATCATCCACCTCGGTGTTCCCATTCAAACTTGGCTTGCTGAGGTTGTGATACCCATTAGAATAACCATTGGAATAACCATCTGAATAACCATTTGAATAACCATTTGGAGATTTGTTGGTTGCAACCACAATGGCATGGAGTGATTTGCTGGTGACGGAATACTTGCTGTGTTCTTGAATGGTTTCAAAAGCGAGGTGGCTAACAAGTAACCGGATTATGTTGTGTTGGGCAAAGAGGTCTTGGCAAGGGGAGTGATGGGCTGCGAGTACTGAGACTGCCCAGGCTACAACGGCCTGAACTTTCATTGGACCATCTTTGAGGATTTTCGAAAACACTTGGCACACGCCCGCGTGAATCATCTGTTCAACACTTTCTCGGTCGCGGCCCAGAAGGCCAATGGCTCGAGCTGCATTCTCTTGGCCTTCTACTTTGCCTTCTTTCACTAGCCTCAGTAGCGGTGCAACTCCGCCTTCTTCGATAATCAGCTTCCCATACCTACACCGGAGGGCAATCGCATGAATTCTTTAACATTAAGGAGTGAGTTCATAATTAAGTGAAAGACTTAGACAATACCAATTCCATAAATTGACAATGTCTACTTTTAGGAACAAAGAAGTCCTTTAGACAGATTTATTGAAATGATCGAGCCACCAAAATCTTTCTTCTTCTTCTTCTTTTCTTTTTAACAACTCAGGCAATCAGGCCAACTTACACGCACCTTAATTAACAGCCACCAAAATCCTTGATAAAACTACCCACTTTATGTACCAAACTAGCAAGAAAATAGATCCCACCCTCCCGTTTATGGCTAGTTTTTTTTTTACTGTGTGTCTGGCCAGTATGCGCGCTTGACTAATCTCGGGCTCCAAAATTAACATCGGACAAATTTTCAGTAGCGCAAGAATTATTTTTCCTGCGG
>JAOTQK010000002.1:22789147-22802315 GCA_025642025.1 Rhododendron ferrugineum
GGGGGGGAGCCAAATCTGCGAGCTTGGAGGGGTTGCTCATGCTCCCAATCAACCGCCTAGTGTTAGCAACATGGCTAGTTAATAAATTTCTTTTTGCCGATAAAAAAAAAACATGGCTAGTTGATCGTACATTACCCAAGCAACACACACACACACACACACACAAAAAACAGATACACATTGCTTCAGCCTATCTGTTATCATTTTTGAAATTAGGATTGGCAAAATGCTTTTCACGAAATTTTAGTGAAAACATATAAACACTCGGCCATCTTTATAGCTTATTCATTTTCCTTACAAAAAATAGGTTTCAAAACCAAAATCATATTTAGCCAAAAATTTCCAATAAAATAGTTTTGATATTTGAAGGTTTTAAAAAAAAAAAGTTACGAAAATTATGAACCGAACTAGTTAATGTGTTTCGAATTGAAAAAGACAATTAAAACGTGTCCGTATAATTTGCAAATGGGACACAACATGTACAACTCCGGACACAACTGCATTCGGATCCATGGGCTCATATCCATCGGACGGCTCCGAACCTAGTTGTGTTCGGTAAACTTTCTGCATCTAACATACCTCTCATTGTCGCGCGCGAGCGATACGAGAGAGGCCGCGGCGTCGGCCCGATCCTCAAGCTTCCCGGTAGACAAAATCGCGATCTGCTCCCAAATGAGGCAGAGAATCGGCTCGTTCGCCGCGATCGGCGGCAGCCCCAAGTACTCATCGCCGCCATCACTGGCCGACACGCGCAGCAGCCACGACACGTCCCCGATCGAGTTCTCCAGATGGGCCGACATCTTCCTGAACGCCGCCGCCGGTATGATCGTGAACACCCGCTTCACGAGCCCGTGGGCCCTGCACTTCTGGACCAGCCCGTGGGCCTTGTCGAGTACTTGCTCTGTATCGTCGATGATCCGGCGCGTGGGGCGCTCGTAGAGATCGTTGCTGGCGCGTGCGGCCTGGCGGAGCAGCGCGGCGAGCTTCTCGGCCTTGGACTTGAGCTCGGTGCAGTCGGACTTGAAGAAGCTGGCCTCGTCGGCGGACTTGACTACATGGTCGGCTAGTTGGATGGGTTTCGCTAAGATCTGTTTCACTATGTCCGCCATCGTTACCGCCACCGCCTGAGTTTGATCAGATCGGTGGGTTAGGACCCAACTGGAGAGAAAATGGGTGGTGGGTGTTTCTTAATATGACGAAATTGAAGTGGGCTTTGGTGGGTTATGGCTGATCTGACTGTTGTGGGGTGGGTTGGTTTATTACTGGATGAGAGAGAGAGAGAGAGATTTGGTGGGTTTTCTGTGGGGTTTTAATTTTCTATAGAGTTCACATTGAGTAGAGACCGGAATACAGAGAGGACGGGTTTTACGAGGTCAAAACTGAGGCTTCTTCTGTATGAAACCTTTCTTCTTCGTCCTCCAAGGACCAACCAAATGATTCTGGTTTGGTTTTTTTACTTTTTTCCGTTCTTTTTGGGTGGCAAATGTGGAGGAGTGTATAATACTTCTCTATATAGAGTTGAAGTTTGTTTACCCTCTCCTTCTATGGCCTCCACTCAATAGGGTGAACATTATTTTCATTTTTATTAGTTGAAACAGTGTGAATCTCATCACAAAATAATGTCAAATTTATTAAAAAATGTATTACACGGATAAAATCTGCACAATTTCAACCAATAAATAAAAGATAATGTCGTTCACACTTTTTTAAAGAATGTGAATAAAATTACAATCCTATGTGTTGGAGCGGGGAGTAACAGATTAACCACCAATCCAGAGAATCTGGCATGGGCCCTGCCCCACCACTAGCACCATCAAAAAATATTTTTGGAGCTGTATTTGCTTGTACACTCATCATTCATTAGAGTACATTTTTAGTGCATCCTTGCTTAAATCGTTATCGCGCTCTGTCCTGTTTTAAGCTAAACAAACCATCCACTTAGATAACATCAAACATAGGGCCGGCTCTGAGATTTTAGAGGTCTAAGACGATTTTTGAAAATGAGACCTTTAATATCATACTCCATCCGTCCCAAAAAGAATGACAATTTACGAAACTCGTGTCATTTTTCATCCCTTGTATCTTTCAATCTATAATGTTTTTCATGAGTTTGAAAATTTTGTATAATAGAATCAATCGAGAACCATCAAACAAGATCCATATTGCATATTTTTTGAGATCCATATTGAAAAATATAAGGAATTGAAATTGACACGGATATCAAAAATTGACATCCAATTTGAAACGGAAGGAGTATCACTTAACGTGTAATTCCTTCTTCGTCAGTTTGTTAGGTTCGTTTGCAATGAGAATTCGGCCCATTGTTAGGCTGATCTTTATTTCCGATTCATCCATATTAATGATGCACTCACCACACTGAATAAATTTTTTCAGAGTTCAGTGATCCTGACGTCTCGTGATCCAACTTTATTCTCGTTTTTTGTTTTTCCCTCCGTTCTATTTTTACTGGGTCATTGGACCTTATGTAAAACATATTCGTGAGTTAAAAAATAGGCCTTATAACAACACATATATACTAGGTACTAAAAATAAGTGAAGGTCCTAGTTTTTGGACATTTTTGGGGGCTTAAGGCTTGCGTCTCATGGGCCTTAGCCCAGAGCCGGCCATGATCAAACAACCTTACACTTATCCACAATGAGTTTAGTAACTAGTGTTTTAATTATGTGTATTAAGATTCAGCAAATAGAAACATATTTTGTATGAAACAACGGTACACTTATGGCATGAATTAGGGGGAACAAATTTTTTGAATCTCAATTCTAATACCATGTTAAAACATCTAACTTATGACCAATTGACAGTGAGTGGAGAAATCGCTCATACTCATATACTAGTTTTGGAGGAGATAATTAAGTAATGTGAGACAAACAATTTAACAGTACAAAAGACGACGAGAAAATATGGCAAAAATGAGTGTGGATTGTGTATCTTTAGGCCCCGTTCCGAAAACGAAAAAGTAGCTTATTTTTTGTTGAATAAGAAAGCTTTTTCCGGAAAATAAGAAGGCTAGTACTTATTTGGAAGAATTTATATAGGTTCCATGAGGGCCGGAGGAGGGAAATCGTACCGGTAGCCGCGCTTTCATATGTACACGGAAAAAGGGTGCTCGGATCAAGCACCCTACACACCTCGGATGCCTTTGATTCCTGCGCTGTCCCCCTTGGTTTTTTTTATAGAATTTTTGGATGGCTCGGATCGGCCGTCCGGTAGCCGGAGACGGCCCGGCACTGCTACCGGTACGATTTCCCTCCGTTGGCGCCCATTCTCATTAAAACAGTCTTATTTTTTGTATACGGCAACTTCAAGCTCAAAAATCATGTGTTTACGCAAATAATTTTCTTATCACTATGGATCTTGTTTGATAGATCTCATTGAGATCTTTAATACGGTGCACAAAAAAAAAATTTCTTTTCATTTACATTATTTTTGAGTTTGAAAATGTGAAATGAACTTTTTGATTGGGTTTTGTGGAATGACCCTTATTATTTTTAAATGAGAAATTGCAAAATAAGTACTTATTTTTTAAGAAGGTTTCCGGAACGGAGCCTTAATCATCAAAGTATTGACTTTCCGCTTGAGAAAAAAAAAAAAAACATCAAAGTATTGGAGATCAACACTATGCTGCGAATATAATATTCTTGTTTTGTATTTCTTGGATTGGAAGATCGGCCAAGAGGGGTGTTGATATAATATTGTATTACTTCTTTAGATAGTATATCTTCACTGGGTTTTGGAGATCTTTTCCCCCTCTCCTTTTTTTTTTTTTTTTTTTTTTTTTTTATTATGTTTTTTGATCCGTTTTAACTCTTTTGAGTGCATGTGTCTTTATAGGTATCTCGATCACTAGCCACATGTAGTCTCAGATAAATAAATTTTAATTTTATTGTAGTTGTAACAATTAAAGGATCCACTTGATGCATGTGTCATCATATACTATATATAGTACATGAATATATAACTCCGTGTGGTTCAACAAGAATACAGCGACCACAGACGACATTGCAATTTACTACAAATTAATCACTAAAATAAATATTGTACTTTACACTTAATTTTTAATTTTTCAAATAGTAGTAAGTAAATTTGCAATTGCTTTTGCGCGCGGTAGTGATCGATGAGTTAGGTTTCTCTCTCTTATGTAAAAATATGGCCAACAAAATACAATATTATAGCTAGAACTAAAAAAAGGATTCAACTCAATAGTACACGATTTACTCCCAAGATAATTTTGACTTTTAAATTTCTGACTTGTAGAAATTAATATATAGTTAACTAGCTAGCTATAGTAATATTTTTGTATGAGAAAATTAAGGTGACCACTGACCAATAAAGTTTTTTAAAGGATTATTTGCCGTATGTCAATTGTACTCTAACCAAGAAAGCGACTTACTATACATTTCTTGGCCACACACTTTTTGTTTTTTGTTTGTTGATATTCTTAATTACTATAATTGGTAGCATATATATATATATATATATTGTGAATTAGATATGAACTTTTTTTTTATTTAATTTGGTTAGGTGCATCTGATGATCATGAACCACGGCAACACACACATATCTGATGTTGTCATCCAATTTCAGTACACTTCTTATTGGTTTTATTTATTCCTTCACATTACTCATATGGCATTTTTTTAAATATTCAAGGGCATGTGAAAATGCTTTTTTTATTATTTGTCGACAATGAGATTTATATGCTGTTGTTTTACCAAGCCCAGAGGGTATTAATATTGTTCGATCACTTAAATGGTCAGATAGCTTTTTGGTTTTAATTAGGCTCTCAATAAAAAAGCGGTGAGATATGGGTCCTCTAAGATTAGTCAAGGTGTGTGTAAATTAGGCAAATAAGCGAAATAGGTGACTAAATTAATTTGCGTGTCTTTGTCGTGTTAGTTGTAGTGAAGAGTAATGTTTCTTAAGAGTTTGGCTACCAGAATTACGCGCGTATAATATAACGGCGAACTAAAAAAAAAAAGGTTCTATGGTATGAATTCGAAATAGTATATAGTATATGATCGACACCTAAAATGAATCTGACTCATAAATTTTCTTTCCTAGCTAGATAATTTATTGCGTATAGAACTGTTATATGAAAAAATTAAGGAGATTGTACGACAGGTACGTTGAAAGGACGCCTAAAACTACCTGAAGGATTGCTTGAAAGTGAATGGGGTGGATCCCGTGGTAGCAGAGAGGGATGTTCAATAATTCAAGTTATAATAATAAACAGTCTTTACGTACAATGTGACGTTAAGGCGCTTTTTTATTTTTTGTTCACCTTATTATTTTAAGTGGTAGCATTGAGAATTAAATTATGATATTTTTCGTTGGTTAGGGAAATTGCATCTGATGAACCCCACCATATAGTTGATGTTGTCATCCTCTCTTCTTCTTCTTTTTTTTTCTTTTTTGTAGATTTCTCCTTGATTTATAATTACCATTCACATGTTGTTTCAGTGACTCAAGGGGATGTGAAATTACTTTTTGTTTTGCTGACAAAAGTGAGAATTAGAGATCCACACCCAAAATGAATCCAACTTATAAATTTCCTATCCTTGCACGTTTCATCGGAGAAGGCTGTAAAGTGAAGAAAAATCCCAAAAATGACGTTAAGGATAATTTGTCGTAACTAACTGGAAGAGCGACGTACCTAAAATGTGACATTAAGGCACTTGTTACTCTCTTTTTTACCTTGCTATGACCCTTGCGAATTAAATGTGACATGACCATGGCATGCTGATGATGTTGTCACCTCCAATTTTTGTAGACTTCTGATTTGTATATAATTATTCATTCACACTAGCCACTCATATGACATGTGATTCAATCAAGGGGGGGATGTGAAATTGCTTTTTTTATTTGGTGATAACAAGTGAGAAAACTCAAATGTAGTGCCGGAACTCACGCAAGAAAGTTTTTTATTGTTCAATTTGAGACACTATGATATAATTCACACCAGAAATGAACATGTGGCTCGTAAATTTCATATCGTAGAGAAGGTTGTACCGCTGTAGATCGAGTGAAAAGAAATCTAAAAACGACGTAAGAATTATTTGCTATAAAGTGAACTGTAATTATCTAGTCGAGAGAAAGCGATTTACCGATCAAACGACATTAAGATACTTGTTTGTTTGTTTTTATCTGTGACGTCCGGTGGTAGCATTGTGAGTTAAATACGACTTCGTCTTTCCGCGTTAGGTTAATTTATTGCATCTGATGAACCACCCCTTAGCTGATTATAGTTTTACCAATTTTTGTGGACTTCACATTGGCATATAATTATTCCTTCACAGTTCATACTACTCACATGAAATTGCCTTTTTATATGGTGACAACAAAGTCAGATTCATGTACATCCAAAGGGTTAGTTTCGTGAAATTGCCTTTTTATGTGGTGACAACAAAGTCAGATTCATGTACACCCAAAGGGCCAGTTTCGCGCGTGATCCAGGCCTAGGCCTGAGACTTAAAAATATTGCATTCTTCTAAAATTTTAAGTTCGAAGCTTTACAGGTGTTATCAACTCCTTCAGGGACAATTCATATGGAGTTTTACTAATATGAGTACTATAATTAGGCTCTCCGCAAGTTGATGGTAGGATTGGGCATCTAAAATTAGGCAAGATGTATGTAAGCTGACCCGAACACATAAGCTATCAAAGAATTGAAGTTGGATTTATTACATCCAATAACAAGCCAAGTGTTCTCTGTGTATTGACAAGTGGAAAGTGGTTTGTTTTATTTTATTAGTCTGTCACTTTCTAAAGCCATTATTATTGCCGCTCATTTTCCGTATAATACAGCAGTGATATGAACATAGAAAAATTGGAGTCAAAATCACGCATGTGGGTGATAACGTAATACTAGAAACTCAACAAAATTGCAGCTCAATTAGTTCGGTTGGCTGGTGAATTTGTTTTTCATACTAAATATGTGTTAACATAATATTAGAAAACATAATATTTTCTAATAATATGTTACTATATCTTCTCATGTTTTCTAAATTTTAATATTATGTTTTCTGTTTAAACTAGATTAATATTTATATTTTCTTGTTATTGCGTACTTTCTTGATTGGTCCATGTTTTTTTTGTTACCAAATCTTGTAGTAGCTTTGTATAAAAGCATAGTACAGTGTTCTGTTTTATAAACAATCAATAAAAGTTCTAACAATGTGGATTCGATCAACTTTTTAATCCACGGCAATGCATGAGAGAACCAATCTCACTTTTCTTGCTTCCCACACAAGAAGCAATCTTGTTTAAACAAAAGGGGCAAATTACAAAACTACCCCCAAGTTTCTACAAATTACATATTGGCCCCTCACATTTGGGAAATTACAAAATGTCTCCTGTCTCATAACGAAATACTCTCTTGTTGTGATGTAGCCACTAAAAAATTTGACGAAATTTGTCTGACATCATCAAATCTTAATTACAATGGATCACACTACTGTCTTTTGGTAATTTGGTAACAAAAGTCATGTTGGTCCATTATATTTAGGATTTGATGATGCCAGACGAATTCAATCGAATTCCCTAACAGCTATATCACAACAAGGAGTAATTTGTCACGAGACAGGCGGTATTTTATAATTCTCCAAACGTGAGGTGGCAATAGTTATTTTTTAGATACCTCGGGGGTGATGGTAATTTATCCTTTACAAAAATGCTCAATAACGTCATTTGAGTTTGCACTGGGTAACGACAAATCTAATATCGGAGTTGAAAGCAACACACTCGCACCAACTCGCAATAATTGTATACAAAAAACTATTAAGTCAATAAAAAAAATTGAACCAGATGATTATTGGCAATGCTAGCCTTTTTTTTAAAGAATATATTATGATACAATTAATTATAGATACACTAACGTAATGTGAAGGAATAAATGAATCCACATTGACAACACCAATTGATAATAATAATAATTATTTTTTTGAACAACGAAAAAGATATATTTCATTAAAACCAATTGATAATTATTGGAATGAAAGGTTGTCAACTAAAGCTAAAAGACTACTACTATTTAATTTGGGCTGTCTAGGTCTTAAAACATATTCTTGCGAGTGTTTTACACGCTAATCCGTAACTAATTAGAAGATTAGTTGACAATTAACATAGAAATCGTACAAGCCGGTCTAAACAATATCAAATTCATTTGAAATATAAAAATACATAACACAAGAACCTTCAAGTTCAAATTAATTAACTAACAGTAAATATGCATAATGTCATTTTTCACGGTACCTATCAATGCTTAACTACACCAAAAAAATACGTGACATAGACAATTAAAGATATACGTAACATTTACCATGATGCACGGCCACCGAACAACTAGCTATATCACAACAGGGAGTAATTTGTCACGAGACAGGCGGTATTTTATAATTCTCCAAACGTGAGGTGGCAATATTTATTTTTTAGATGCCTCGGGGGTGATGGTAATTTATCCTTTACAAAAATGCTCAATAACGTCATTTGAGTTTGCACCGGGTAACGACAAATCAAATATCGGAGTTGAAAGCAACACACTCGCACCAACTCTCAATAATTGCATACAAAAAACAATTAAATAAAATTTAACCAGATGATTATTGGCAATGCTAACCTTTTTTTAAAAGAATATATTATGATACAATTATAGACATACGTACAAACGTAATGTAAATTTGCATATATGATGTCATTTTCCAACGGTACTTAATTACCAACGGTACCCTAGTGCACTCTATGAAAATGTCTAAACCGCTAAAACCCTATAATAGAAAAGTGCACCCTAAAACCCCTATAAAAATGCCTAAACCTTAGGGCTCTATGAAAGCGCCTAAATCTAAACCCTAGGGTGATACTTCCATTAATAGTAAATGTATTTTGTAAAAATGGACTTAGTGATAATTAAGCATTCCGTCTCTCCTTCTTTAATGGGAATTAAGTTTTAATTTTTTGTACTTAGATGTAAAAATCTCTTAAAGATACACGTAACATTACCACCGCGATGCACGGCCACCTAGCTTTGTCCTAAGTTAACAGCAGGCATGATCGATTAATTTGATTGACAATTAATTAGGTTATGATGATCAAGGTTAATTATGTCACAAAAATAGGGGCATGCCCATGTGCAATTCCATCTCATTCGGGTCTAATGTCTTTCAGCTGATGTTAGCGCGCCACAAAAGTCTTCGCTAGCTCTAGGTGCCCTATAAATTATGCATTGTTCAAGTACTTCTGAACAACTATTACACATACATTTTTAAGGCTTGAGACTTCGAGATTTATTATCTTATACTATTAATTTTCATAATTCAAATTTCTTAAGTGCTATCAAATCTTGTGTATGTGAATAGCTTACACGGGGTTTCATCCCAGCTATAAATGAGCCTCCCGCTAGTGCACAATATGGTTGATTTCTCAAAAAGTTTTCAAGATCCTTGCAACTTGGCTCGGACGTACATCTTGAATTTGAAAGAGCACGTACATTTTCTTCATAAAATTTGGGCCATGCGTACGTGTTGATCGCACAGACGAACCCTCTGACCCCGTTCGTTTAAGGGTTTTGGATTTTGGATTCTAATCGTTATTTTATTTCTCTTCAATCATTACTCTTATTTTTTTCTCTATCTCTCTAATCATTACCTCTATTTCCAATAATTACTCTATTTTTTTCAACACTCATTACTTATAAATCAAAATCCAAAATCTCAAAACGAACGGGCTCAGCTGTGTTTTAACGATGCTTCATGTTCTTCCCAAAAAAAATTGTTTGAAGGCTCATGTGAGGAACATAAGTACATAACATTATGTTGTACGGCCTAATAGGAGTAATTAACAAGAGTGCACATGAATTGCTTGACAGCTGGCCCCTCCAAAATTTGGAAAATCTTTCTGGTTGACTTCGTTTGGCTTTATTTTTGGTATTTACTGTATTACAAAGGGTTTGTGCATCCCCACACCCCACCTTAATTAATGGAGTAATTAATTAATTGTGGGACCCATCTCTCATTGGAGGGGTGTGAAAATTGGACGCGGGGGGGCTGCTCCCCCCCTTCCTGCTCCCCTTCCTGCTCCGCCCGGAGTGGGGCCCACTCCGGGTCTCGCTCCGATGATCGGGATCGTTCACTTTGTAGAGCTCGTCGAGTAGAACAACCATACAAAAAATCAGCTTAGTTGGTGTCAGTGAAATTTACCCTAAGTTTATTTCTTTTTTCACTTAAACTCCCAAAGAATTTTTTCAATGATTTTCCTAATTCGCTCGAACTTGTAACTTCCGTGTTCTAATATGGGACGTACCATGAAACTGCCGCTTGATTAATTAGTAGTAATTGGTAATTTGGGGTTTTTTTGTTTTTTATTTAGGGTTCAAGTGGTGCTTTGAGAGGGTAATTTGGGATTGATGTAATTAAGTTAATTATTTTCAAAGTTTGATAGTACTAGAGTCTAGAAAGGAGCAAAGCCAAAGGGAATCAATGATCCTTATTCGACTGAGTTGATACCATAAAAAAAATTCACAGCTTAAAGAAGGAAAAAAAAGAAGAATAAATTATATCCATCGTCGGTGTAAAATTTCACTTTTCCAACATCGTCTGTTATGGGCTCCACCGAGTGTATATTGTTGTGATCTGAACCGTTTATATTTTAAGATTCGCAATATAGTATTGCCATGCAAAAAATCCGCTTAATCGGAAGTCGATTGATATATCAAAATTTGAAATTTAGTTTATAGAATGGATGATCTGATTTCTGTCAATGATAATAAAGATAAACTATCCATTTTACAAAGCAAAATTCAATTTTTGATACTCCTATCGATGTCCAATCAAGTTTATTTTTTGCATGAATACACTACTATATATATGGAGTCTACAAGATGAACGATTCAGATCAACAATAAACACACGGTAGACCCGCAAAAGGTGGTGGTGGAAAATTGGGATTTTCCATCACCGGTGGAAAAAATTTAATCTCAAAAAAAACATAGATGGCTTCTCGTGATCAAAGAACACATGCATCAAAAACCGGAATTGCTCTGGGTGGTGGAGGTGGAAACACATGCATCAAATCAAATCCATAGGATTCCGGGAGCCAATACTGACAAATGAGAGAGAGAGGGGTTGTTTTTCTAAAATAAGTCAAGTAGTTTATTTATTTGTCTTTATTCAATTTTTTTTTGCATTTATTAATTTTTTGAGAATTATTGCTTTGTCATGACGAGAGAAATATAAAAAGTAAAAAATTACGATCAAAATCCAATTTTTTTTTAATAAAGATGAAAAAATTGGCTTATTTTTGTCTTTATTCAAAAAAATTAGATTTTGATCGAATTTTTTTACTTTTTAGATTCCTCTCGTTATGACGAAGCAATAATTCCCAAAAAATTGACGAAAAACTAACAAATGCGAAAAAAATTTGAATAAAGACAAAAAAATAAGTCACTTGACTTATTTAGAAGAACAACCAAGTCTGTAATGCTAGCTTATGGGGTCAGATCGATCCCCTTCTCGAGGGAGGCCTACAGCCAACTGGCCAAGCGGAGCCAAATTTGATCAGAAATCCTCACTGGCCTTCATTAATTTACCTTGTATAGAGGAGGACAAAATAACTTCTTCTCTAGTATCTAGCTAGTAGCACCGTTTCTATGAGAGAGAGAGAGAGAGAGAGAGAGAGAGAGAGAGATAATTTTGTTTATATATGTTTGTCGAAAAGAATGATAAAGAGAGAATTTTGTTTATATATGTTTGTCGAAAAGAATGATAAAGAGAATTTTGTTGATATATGTTTGTCCAAAAGAATGATGCAAGAGAGTTGCTAAATGCTCGGTAACAACAGAAGCAATGGTGGCCACATTATCGATAGTACAGTATCCAAAAAAAAATGACACCCTACTATTCGTTCGTGTAGTTCCTTTCAAGTTTTTCACCATTGCTAGCTAGCTTGGATTAATTTGTTTGTTTATACTTTATTATATTATATATATTACCCCTCCCCTCCCCTCCCCTCCCCTCCCCTCGCCTAGCTTGGATAGACAAACGAACGAAATCACAAGGGAGTTTTCCGATATCGTACTGACATTTACTGTATTTGTCCTATCGACCCTTCGAGTTTTGGCCCATTTCTTATGACTTCACTTTCGTAGAAGCATCCCGGCCCCCATCGCATCAATGGAGTGGAGGGGCGCCATTGAACCATGACTCTCTCTCTCTCTCTCTCTCCCACACACACCAACATACACTCAAGTCACAACCTGCAATTTCCTATTCGACCAGATATGAACATCGAACTAGACTACATAATTTGGTGTTGAGTTAGAATACGTAAGAATCGAATCAGTACGCATCATTTCCTATATATAATCTAACAAAATACGGATGATGCTATGGTGTTCCCGATTATTTTGGGGACACCGTAATTTTTGGCATAAATTCAACATTATGAGCATGACTAAAACACATTACAAGCATAACAGAACTCAAACAAGGCATAACCAAAGAATATTCGATCAAAAAACCAACCAATTAAGGCATAACCAAATCCAACCAAAGCATAACAAACAAGTTATTCCTTGCTATGGTTCTGTTATGCTTAGGGATGGCAATCATACCCGCCCCGCCCCGAACGGGGCGGGTTTTCCACCCCATTTTCGGGTATCGGGTCGGGGTAAAAATTCCCAAACCCACCCGGGTTCGGGGCAAAGGTACCCCGCCCCGAAATACCCACCCAAAAATTACCCGACCCCGACCCGACGTGTGTGTGTGTGTGTGTATATATATATATATATATCTATTTATATATGTATATATAGTTATATACATGTTCTTTTATTTTTTTAGCATTAATCCAAAAAACAATGTCTCTTTACTGTCAAGTAGCCTAATTAAATTTAAAAAAAATAAAAATTGATATTTATTGGTATTTAGTGGATTTTTTAAAAAGTTTTCTTCAAATATTTATAATAAATTCTATACATAAAGAAATGGAAGGAGCTATCTAAAATTTTGATTGCAATTAAAAGTTTAGATAAAACCGCGATACCAAAAAACGCAAAAATAATTTCAAAAGTTTTATTTTCTAGATAATTTTTATTCTTATTTCGCATTTTTTTTTTACTTTTTTACTTATACTTTATTTTTTTAAAATTTTTACAGG
>JAOTQK010000002.1:22812373-22832510 GCA_025642025.1 Rhododendron ferrugineum
TACAAACCAAATAAAAGAAATAAAAACTAGTTATATTATTAATACGAAATAATATAATAAGAAGCATTCTCATAATCCCCACCTTTCGATCGATCATCGACAGACGGTGAAATATGGTACAAACAGACTCCTAAATTGAACTCTTTAAATGCAAAAACTACAAGTTACATCGACTGCTTTGTACTATTATAGTTGCAGATTTACATCATGTCATCATCAATTACGTAGTTCTGTCGGTCACTGTTCAAACAAACTTGACAGAGTTAAAGCCAAGATAGGCATCCTGTGTGCGGTGCATAAATTCGAGGAACACTGCACGCATTTAAATCTCTATCTCATAAATTTTTCAGTGCCGAACATGTATTACGTGGTGTCCGTTCTGTATAATCGGTTCGTTCATTTTGGTTTTGAACAGCTTGAATTTAAAGAGAGAAAGGAGAGAGAGAGTGTGGAGGTGAGAAGAGAAAAAATGTTTCAATCTGAACCGTCTAATATATTTTTGGACGGCTCAAATGTGTCAGTTCGGGCACCACGTCAGCCGGGTGACGTGGTACCCACCCGGTACTAAAAAATTTCTCATCTCTATCTATCCTTGGTTTGGATGTGGTACTGGTGGGGTTCGGAGCTGACTCGGCCAAGGATTTAATTATCCAGAGTTGTGAATATATTATCCACCTTGTTCGGGGATTTCTTTTTAGAGAGAAACTTACACGATGCGCACATAACAGTTGTCTGTTTCAGTAATTAATAGTTGAGTTATATTTTTAAATTTTGATTGATAATAAATATTTTTGACCGATAATGATTTATTTTTAATCCAGATAGCCCAAAACACTTTTAAACACGCAAGATTGAGTACTGTAAATCTTAGTTACAGAGGTTCTGTAAATAAGTTTTTCTCTTTCTTTTTAAAGGCATAGATTATGAGGTATCGGCCAATAACTGGCTGTCCTCCTCAGAATTTATCCACTGCAAGACCGTCATGTCGATACTACTACTAGTACTGTATTTGGAAATTCCCTTATTTTTTCTCATACTTGGCTCCATATATTGCTCACCATCGGAAAATCGTATAAAAAAGGGGAGTGATTTTGGCACTCTTCTTTTTATTAACCACACTCCCCTTATTGTTTTTAGTGTGTAAAATTACCAAAATATCCTTCAACTTTGTGCAAAAACCATTTCATTTTGATAACATATATATATATATATATATATATATATATATTGAAAAGTAGAAGGGTATAAAGGTAATTTCACACACTAAAAACAGAAAGGAAAGTGTGGTTAGTAAAAAAGAGAAGTGTCAAAATTACTTTCAAAAAAACTTCAGAAATTATTCAACACAAAAATTGATGGCACGCAGATGAGAATTACGTGACAACCAAGAATCTCAAAAAGTTTTGGTCGGCTTCAAGAGAATTGGAGTAAGTGGGAATACATGGTGAAAGTGATTTGCATTTTCAGTCTTAAAGAAACAATTTTGACAAGTCCTACACTTGTCCCAAACAAATTGGCAAAAAAATAACATTTCAACAAAACAATCTGGTCTTCAAGTGTTACCACTTGTTTCCTTTCTTCTTTATCTGCTTCACAAAAGGTCAAGGATGATTATGCAAACCCCTTCACTTGATTCATAGCTATTAGTACAATATGTAATCTAATGTCCAATAAAATGCTGGTATGTTAAGTTTTTTCTTAATAACTTGTGTGTCTGGACCAATTTACGCGCATCACGACTAATCTTGGGGAATGATCTCACCGCCCACCTGCGGAGATCCCAATTAAAGCTGCTCTATATGAACCAACCTCAAAGAAGTTGATTATTGATATACTTTTTAATTGGGCATAAATTACTTTCATGGCGTAGGATGGTTTCACATCATTTTCAGACACTAGTTTCAACCATTGCAATTTGCAAGAAAATCAGGGGCTCAGCGAGAAAGTGATGTAATAGTGAATTAGTGATTGTGGTAGGCCACCATTTTGTTAGACACAATTAGAGACATTCCATTTTGTTTTTGTTTTTTTTTTGTTATAAAAAAAAATAAAAAATAGATACATTCATTCATCCAGTCTTTTTTAATAATAACAACTCAATCACATATTTAAATCCTTAAAACGGTTCTCTTGGACACATCAATATCATCGCTGAGGAAAATCCACTGCCACAAACTCCGGATCTTTCCATGTTATTTTCAGCAAAAGAATTGATAATGCTGTGTTTGGAACACTTTTTGAAATTTTTTTTGAAAAAATAGTAGAGGTAATAAGTGGAAAGAGATAGAGAGAGAAATGATTGAAAGTATGGAGAATCTAGGGGAAATCTTTTGAAAAATACTTTTCAAAAAGTGTTCCAAACAAGGCATAAACGAGTTGAATACAACTTAGCAAGCAATTCAATAATTTTGTATAAGCTTTGACTTGATTATAAAACGAGACGATCTTAAACGAGTTTATAATCAAATTGGCCACAAATCAATATCGAGCAACTTGAATTTTAAATATCATCTTTATCTAAAAAATTTCGAATCTTATAAGCTAGATATGTCAAATAGCAACTTGTACAAGCTTGATTTATAAACTTAACGAGCTTTAAAAGAGTGTTCAAGGCAAAGAACATCGAGCCCAATTTGTGTCGCGAATATGTGTTTGCTTGCTTGTGCTTCGGACGCGGACTCCAAATTTTCAATCTGTTGGACACCGACGCTAGTGGATATCCTTGTATCATATCCAATTTCTCAACCCAAAGCTCAAAATGGAAGTCTATTTTAACACCCCAGCTGCACCATGTCCTAATTTTTTCATTAAAGAGTGGGTTTTTCCTTTTTCAAGTAAAAATGCACATGCATATATAGAGTATAAGCATTTATCAAGGACCGGAACGGGGAGAGGATTAGTTAAGGTGCAGGTAAGCTGGTCTGGACACTCCTGACCGTTGAACCAAAAAAGAAAAGTATTTATCAAGCATTATTGTGTCACAACTCAGGTCAACATTGAAATTGGATTAGGAGGCTAGCAATAATATAGTAGGTTCACACCAATTGTACAAAAAAACGTAACCGTGAAGATTACAAAGAAATTTACCCAACTTTCTCCCTGTTCCTATGCTGGAGCGCGCACAGAATGCTGGTGCTGTGCCTGCCTTGTCATCAAAATCTTGATTTAACTGCAATCACAAGGTTAAAATGAAAATTATGCGGGAAAGTATGGAGCCCATTATCTGTGAATTTGAGTGAACGGCAACTGTTAACGAACTGAAGTACATCCCACGAGCCTGTGGAAGTATGGAACAAAATACTTCATTGTAACATGTACAACGAAACTGGCAATAGATTGAACCAAATTAAAGCAAACAAAAATATGGTCAAATATTCTTAAGCAGCAGGACTCAAGTACTTGAAAAGCTGACGTTAAACAGGTGTTAAGGGTAATTACGTTGCTAAATTGCTTTCCAAAATATAAATTAACAAAGATCATGTTCTTAATTTAGGACTGTAGTACGACATGTTGCTGGCTAATACCCAACTTCCTCAACCAATGCAGTGCAACACTGCTATAGAGATAACTGAAGGAAAGATTAGTTCAATCTGATAAACAGGTACGAGGGTAAGCTACATAACTTACAAGATCTGCATTCCGCAACAAACAGGGAAGGTTTGGGGTCCAAAAAGGCAGCAAATGGGGTGGCTGACATCTCATGAGGAAAACCTTAGCCTGAATGAGAAAAGCCAATTTCTTATCAGCGATTGCCGTCATCTTTGGCCCCTGGGCTTCGAAGCAGCCCACTTAAAATATCCGCAATTTGATTCAGGATTTGATGCTGGGCCCTGTAAAAGAATCAGGAAAGAAGAAGTTTCTGTAACAGTAAGGATTTAAATGGGAAAGTATCTACAATATGGTGGCTCTTTAGTTGATGGTTTGATTTCTAGCTGTCCCCACTCAAACAAGTTCTTGGCCGCCACTGCAATAGTGTTGACAAATCAAAACTAATCTGGCTAAGCTGCTAAAGTGGCATCATGACTCACGAGTAGATCAACTAAGTGTACAAGCTAACGGGATCGAACAGAAAAACTAATGTACTGAAGAGGCTTCAGCAAAACTTCTTTCTAGTAATCTCCAAAAAAAAATCTTTCCAGTTAACTTAATGTCACATGTAGTGACTTGCATTCTGTATCAGCACCATGCTTAACTTCCAGCACCCAAGGATGATACTCCCTCTGCACCTTAATGTCGGTCCAATTTGGGGAAATGAACTATATAAGGAGACAAAATTATTGCACTTTTTAAGTTAAAATTTTCCAAAAATAGCTTTTGGTTGCCCATTATGAGTTTGAAATTCAAAACGAAAGGTAAGCAGTAATAAAGTAAAATTTTATCCATTTACTTTTCAAAGTGGACTAATAAAATAGGGCATCCCAAAATGGAACAATGTACCATCAATAGTGTACAAAGGGAGTAGCTTTTTTTCCTTTTCACGAAGGTGATTTTATTTGAATCCAAAATAATTCTCTCTAGACCCAAATTTTACCCATATCCGTAGACTGAATTTATATTAGTAAATTTACCGAGTCCAAAGAATAGCCTGTTCAAACGACTGGAACGACATTGTGGGAATAAAGTACCTCAGCACGAGCACAGACATAGAATCTGCGGCCAAAATTAGGGCCTTCTTTCTTCACAACCCGAGAAACACAATGTTCATGATGGCCCTTGCAAAAAGGTATGCTGTTCTGCATCAGTTGCCGAATCCTTTGCCACTCTGATAACGCAACATTACTCTTGTCCGCCTCAGAAGAACAACAGGCATTTAGATCACCTTGATCCTGAGTGGATATACAATCATTTAACTGGGACTGCTCAGGACGACAGCTCTCCTGCTCATCCATGGTAGGTTCAACTGGTGTATTGTCAGATTTTGCCACATCTCCCAGCTCATTGTTGATCGCAGTGCTAGTGTGGTCATGCCCAAAAGCAGATGTCGAACTTTTCTTAAAAAATGACTTCAGTGAGAGTTGTTGTGACGATTGACTGTGTCTTGCTTTTTTCCTGATTTCTTTACCAGGGGTTGAGTTAGCACGGACAGTTTCAAATGCAGTCATTTTAGCATGGGCAGTCTCACTAAAGGAACCTCCAGAAGCATCACAACTTCCTTCAGACGGCGAGCTTGATGTATTGAAGTCATAAGATGATCTTTCCAAATTCTCAATGCAAGTCCCAACTGTCATATTTTCCTCTGAAAATGAACTAGACACTTCGTCGGTCTTAACTTGCTTCTCTACTTGTCTTTTCATCATCATTGACACTGCAAAAATGCTATTATTAGATGACAAAACTGTAGGATAGTAGAATCACAAGGGCAACTATTTGAAACGTTTTTACCTTCTAGAACTAGAAATACTAAACTAAGAATGATAAAATATGGAAGGGACCATAGTTCGTTTTGGTTTGGTTAAATTATTTCAGACAAGAAGCCACATAATCAATGTGAAACATATTTGACAAAACACTTCTACATTATCTAAGTGTAACATTAATGTAGTTGTTAGTCCATTTTCAGGGTAGTCACATACTCATATCGGACACTAGCACTACGGGTAGATGATTCCAACATTAACAAATTTGGAAGCAAATATCTCCATTGAAGGGAAAAGATCGGGTTACTTCTATACTAAGTGAATTGTCTACAGAAAAATCATCAACTCTGTTGACTATTAAAAACCACAAGTCAAGCAAACAAAGGAAGATAAAAGTTTTAACTGAACGTTGCTGCCATCAATTTACCAAGTTCATGTCAGCGCAGGATTTAATGGAAGACGTCTCGTTAGGTAGGTCCGCATACTGCCTATATATAAGTGGAAACTACACCTGGCAAAATAGATAATATAGTAAAAGATAGTTAGCTTCTTGTACCAATAGTCTGCTGGACGCCACGAACCTCGGGAACAAATCTAGCAGATAAAGAGGGAGTACTATGCTGCACAATATCTGGGATTTCCATCAAACTTGTATAAACAGGGACATGATCAGAACCTTCCAATTTGATGCTTCTCCCGGCCTTCCACCTGTGGACAAAGCGTCAAGTGAAATTACTTCCTCTGCTTTCATAAGGACAAAAAGAAACACAGGGTTTAGAAACAAGAGAGATGCAAATCTGTTACTCATTGATAGGCAGAACTGGCAAAAAAATGAGGAAAATTTTGCTTGTAAGTTGCAAGACTTCATGCTAGTTTGTTATTTGCATTTACATGCTCAGCAAAACAAAGTACCACCACGCAAAACCGATATATACCAACTCCCTAAATCACATAATTCAACCGACTCAATGACACCTAAATACCTAATTGAACTAGGATGAAACGCGTTTCTCTAACTATTCCAGAACAGAAGAAGTAGAGCAGGTTTTGCAGAAACAGCCTCTCCGCTTGTAGGGGTAAGGCTGCATACATGAAACCCTTCCCCAGCCCCTGCAGCAGCGGGAGCCTCATGCACTCGGTAGCACCTTTTTTTAAGTCAGCAGGTTTAATAGACTGCTCAGTGGTTTGAACTTGAATTCTCTCCTATTGTAGGTATAATATCCATGAACTCTACCAACACCAAACAAAAATTGACAACCATCAGACCATGATGAGGAAGCACAATGTTTGAGTATGAGAGCGCTGAAAATGACTCTTATATATTTGGTCTCAAAGCAGAATAAAAAGCATAAGAGTTACATCCTTAATACAGGGAAAAGTAAATGCACCTTAAATCCAACCAGATTTAAGCTTCAGATGTGTAGCTATTTATATCCCAAAAGACGGTGCATCTAAAAACACAACCTAAGTAGAACCCTAATTGCTTTCATATAAAGAGACATGAGAGCTCAATGCCTCGGACATCAAAAAATGCATATCATAATGCCTCAAACCATTTCCATCTGTAAATCACACTGTAGCACAAAGTGGGCAACATTAGACAGCTATAATAAATAGTTCAACAAAATCGTGAACTGCTTCTTCTAGGCAGATGTGTTCCCAAAAGAAGGAGAGGGGTTACACTGACATGATGCGCTTTCATTATGCAATAGTTTACAAAATAACAAGGGAAATGATGGTGTTATAGCTATAACACATCTGAAATCATTTTGGGTACACTGTGAGGAAAGCAAATATTTATCTCTACAACTGTATGGGAGAAGTGAAAATGCATCTCTTGTATGGCAACTGAACTGCTTCTTTTTCCATCTAAACATGAAGAGGGTCTGGCTGCGTGTGTTGGAATTGCCCATACCCTTAGTGATGACGTGTCAAGGCATGCTTACCTAGCGGGAAACATGAGATATCAACTAACAAAAATAGAGAACGAAAATTTACGCAAAACGGAACTGAGGGGGCTCATATGAAGGAGAAAATTCAAATAATTACGCGCACACACACAGTCAGACAGAGGGAAACAGAGAGGAACAAAAGATTCATTGGATCAACAAATTCTTATCAACTGTAGAACTGCCGCCATTTCAAATTACTTAATTCACCTACAGAGCTCAGACTTCTACCTAGGTGAATTCCCAGGCCTCCATCGTTTGAATTGGCTCATTATGTCACACTCTTTCACATGGCAAGTCACAAAATTATGGCCTTTCTGTCCACTATCTTCATGTAAACATACTCCCCCACTGAGAATATGGTCTATCCTAGACCCATAATTGAATTCTTCAGCCCCCGTGTTCTGCGGCCAGTGAGTGAATGCTTCCGTCCTGTAGAACCAAGGATTACCCCCACAGATACATGACTAATAAATAAGTTGAGAAATAACATTAGGCTGAAGGCAAGTATTTGGTGATGTAAAGCAAGTCTGAAATTGCTAAACAAACTTACAACTATTCTACAAAGTGCAAGCATAATTCATAGTTGAACTCAATTGGAAAGCAGCACAATCACAGAACTCGTGGTCTTTGATGGATTAACAAACACAAGAGATCAAGATTGGTACAAAACCTCTCAGGATGCTTCGCTCTGAAAACATCAAAGAAATCGCCACCATTTTCAACAAGTAAGGATCTAAACCACCTCCTGAACCTACAAGGCAGTGCACTGTAATACATCAAAACTTCTGAATTGTATCTGGAAGGGTAGAAAGAGGATGAAACACCACTCCACTCTGTGCCCTTCACAATTAGGTATATGTGATTGATGAATGAACACACACTTTTGACAAATTTGCAAGCAACTCACTGGTTCTTATCAAAGTCTGGCCCCGGATTACAGCTATCTATAGCAGCAGGAGCAATATTAAGATCACCAACTATGAATATTCTTCGTCCTTGATGCAAAAGAAAACTCCATCTTTTCTACAACAAAGTTACCCAATATCAAACCAACAGTATGAATATCATACAGTTGGTGATAATTCTATTTACATGCTGCAAAAATAAACAAGTAAGAACGTAATTAGAATATTTGGGCTGCAAGCAGCACTTGATATCCATCGTCAGACATTTATTATTGTTAAAGCATCCAACTCAAAAACCAATTGGCTATGAGTGAAGAGGGCGACCAAGCTCATATACTAGTTTTGGAGATTATAATTAACCCATGTGGGACAAGCTCTAACACTCCACCGAGAGTGCGACTCCTTACCCGCACATGGACAGGTAAACAAATGATCCATAACATAGGGATCACAATGAAACAAGGTGTGCTCAAAGCATTAAACAAAAGAGTCTTGTCCAAAAGCCTTCGAAAGCCTATCTCTGATACAATATTAAAGCATCCGACTCAAAACCAATTGGCTATGAGTGGAGATGCTAGGTTCTAATTAACCAATATAGGACAAGCCCCAACAATTGTCATTACAACTTTCATTCAGAATCAAAATTCATTAAGTACTCTATTTAACCAGATTATAATCTCAGGACTTGAGATGACCAACCACAACACAGGTTTTAGTCAACTGTAGGTTGGACATCAGCAGGTGGTGACTCATGAGCATTGAGAATAAGATCCACCCGACAGGTATCGGCCTATCCACCCAACCCCCACTATGACCCTCAGCCTACCCCACCCCACCAAACATCGTTTGCTTAATAGCTGGACAATGAAACATGTACATAAGAAACAAAAAGTTACTTGGTGCTTCAGACATGGATGTATACCCCAGATCATAGTTAGAATTATTCCTTCCCAACAGACTATTTGATCAGATAAGGAAGACAAGGATACCTGTAACATCATAAAAAAGGTGTGCTTAAACTGAATCCTCTCCCTATCATCAGAGACTGCTCGTGGTCCATAGATGTTAAAAAGCACTGTCAAATTCCCTACATTAGTCTCAATGCAAAACTGTATTCACAATTCCAATAAAAAAGGATATTGAACCAACATGACAATGCGATGAAACTACCAATGAGAAAGCATATGAAATGCAAGAGCCAAGAGGTAATGTATTATGGTCAATACTACTAGTGGAAAATTAACACAGGGTAGAAATGAGATTCTCAAGGAAGACAACACACTTGTTCGTTTATCCACAGCAAGTCAAACTCACCAAAATGGCCATGGTCTGTTATGACACATCGCCCCTCACTATCAATCTTAAGAAGCTCTTCCTTTGAGAATTCTTCAAGGCCCGCTGCTTTTGCCGGTCCTTCATCTTCTCTCCTTCTAAACCCTTTTGAACTTTCCAGAACCCCAGTAAAGCCCTCCTCGGCTGCAAGGGGTAAAGCCACTTCATTGCTCGAAAACGCTGACTTTACGCGACAAAATGTTGCAACACCTGCGTTGAAGTTACGAAATTCTAATATCTCTTCACACAAAACAGCAATATCTGGTCCGCAAGGAAGCCCAAGCAGTTTCACTGATGACCACTTGGTCTGTATGAGGTGATAGCCAAGAGGCTCTGTTCGCTAGGTTCAGTGTGCAATCAAAGATGCATATCCTGGTCATTTGGCTAGATTACCGGAGAAAACAGAAAGTAGGAATCATAAATATTAGTTTTAAAAAAAAAAGATTTATCCCCAACTTTGATGAGGCTTCCGAGCTTCTTCTTTGTTATTGAGTGAATAGTGTTCTTTACTAAATGATCTGGCGTTTCATAGGTTCCCCGACATACAAAAGTTCCACGGGCGAGATATCCAGCATATGATGGTCCGTTATTTTGCATGAACCAATGCAATGACAAGATAAATAAACATTACTCAACGCCCGAAAAAGGTGGATTGATGCATAGAAGCTGCTCACGAGTCATGGCACACCATGGCAAGATGGGTAATGACTCCATCATGTCTTTTAACCACCACTGATGACTACTATCTAGTAAGTGCTCCCGGGGCATGCCCCAACCGATTTTTCCCCCCACATTAATTACTTCCCAATAATATCAGCCCTGTCAATTGTACATCATTTCTAACTGAATGCTAATTGTTGCTCACTCATTTCATGGAATGCCCAACCCTAATCGCCCAACCCTCGCGCTATTACAACGAAAATGAAATGACATGGGTACAATTAGTAAGGGAATGGTACAGAATCAAGGACCTTACCGGAGTAGCTGATGCGTCCTTTATCGGTGGTGCGGGTGCAGGAAAAGAAGCACTCATAGCCGTCGGCCACAAGCAAATCCGCCGTTAGGTCCTGTCTAGATATCTTGGTCTCCTGTAAACAGATGATATCGGCATCGAGAGAGTCGAGTAATTTGAGGAGAGAACCGAACTGCGAGACCCGAGGCCTGAGGCCGTTGATGTTGTACGTCACGATCTTCATTTTCTACATTTCACAACCACCATATCCATATGCTGCATATGGAGAACGACTACGAGTGTGTTCTTCTCAACTTCTTTGTTGGCGACCGAATACTCCTATAGTCCTATGTATGTATGTATACCTCTGCAAAACAACAAGTACTATCCTATATTGAACTTTTCTGTCGGCCGGGGATTGTGTTCCGTAAACCCTTTCTTTCTCCGATCAACCTCTGAACTGAACTGAACTGAAGTCGACCACCCAAGGAACGAGAACTGAAATCACGTCGACGTTTTTGGGTCAAAATGGGCTTCTTGAAATTATTGGGCTTTAATTGGGTGGGTCTGGCCTACCTCCATTTTCAATCCAAAATCATTTTCACAAATCTCTTTCCAAGTGGCCCAACGTTAGATACCACCACTGTCGTTTTCGGTTGGTGCGCTATCCTCGTGGCTCGTGGAAACCACGAGTCCGTAGCTAAGCTAGCTCAAAGTGATGCATTCCCCTGAATGATGTCTACTTCTCTCTCTCTGTGTCTCTCTTCTCGAATCTCTTTGTTCTACATCATCCTTCCATCAGAATTCAGAGGTGATCAAGATCAAAATCTCCACCGGTACTCCATAATGTTTTTGATAACCTAACAAGAATCAATAAAACCCTATAAGCAACGATTTCAAGTGGCCTTTCAGTTTATTACGGAATTCCCTTTCCCCAGCAATGGATAAAAGGTTTGATCTTTTCCCCTTTCGTTTCTTCGCGTGGCTTCAATCGCCTTCATTTACTCTATCACAGACTAAAAACGTACTATTATAAGGGTAGTGAAAGGAAACGCATGACTGAAATTCAAAGATTAAAGCTTTTGTTAGCGTGTTGAAAGTCTGCTATCATGATTTAGATTCCTCCATATTCATTCTATTTGTGCCAATCATCTCTTCATTTTTATTTATTTATTTATTTTTGGGTCTTTTATTCTAATGTGTGTGGATGCAAATCTGAAGCTGCTTACGACTTGAGTGGAAAAAATTGAAACTTGAAGCACATGGAAGCCTTGAGATAGTATGTAGTAGATGCTTTTGGACGTTTTCGTATTTGCTGCGATTTATGTGATCTATATATACAGATGCATATATTGGGCTTTCTGTAGGGTTGTTCACAGCTTTTTCACGCGAATCTCAAAAATAAAAAATAGAAATCAGCAACTAGTTTTAGAAGAGCTTAGTTGCTACTCCAGATTCATCTGTTTTGATCTCTCTGTATTCTTCTCTTTTGTGGTTGGATTTGCTGACAGACAAAGGCCAGAGGTGGAAGTAAAAGATCCAAATGCTGCGAGAAAAGTTCAGAAGGCAGACCGTGAAAAATTGAGGAGGGATAGGCTAAATGAACATTTTATTGAGCTTGGAAATGCACTAGGTACAGCATGGGTACCTTTTGACTTTCATCCTTTTTGCTAAACATGTCCTCTATATCGATATATAGTTGATATATTATCTTCTTCATTAGTTCATACCACTTTTTTATTTGTTCCTCTGCCAAGGGGGAGGGGAATTTGGTTTTGCCTTCCTCATAGACACTGAAACTCATGAAAGCATTGATATTCGGAACTATGTCTAGTGGGCTGTTCTACAGAAGCCTAACTGTAACCGGTACCAAATATGAGATATATTCAGTCCTTGAAGGTCATGGGAATGGAAGATCTTGAGAAAATGGCTGATTAAGCAAATTTTGGGCCAAAAGTCATGCCTACATTTTGCTTCTAAAATGTTACCTGGTGGCTTTAAAATTTGATAGAACTAAAATCAATCCATTGGTTATTGGCTTGCTGTGTTAACCTATTCGTATTTAGGTGTACTAGAATGTTTATATATCAATGAAGATTGTAAAGGTCCCACTTTATAGTGGCTGTGCGCAGGTATCTGATAGCATGGGTGACGATGATGCCTTTTACTCATAATTGTTTTTAGGTGGCGAATATGCATCTTTCCAGCAACAGTTGAAGACGATAGAATTGCCTTTTAAACTATGTACTGTATTCACACTTGCTGGAATGGTGTTAGTTTTGACTCTAGCTTGATGTGCATCTGTGATTTCCATATTTTACTTGGTTAACAAACCAGTACCAGTGTGGACGGCATTCTTTTGTAAATGAAGGAGACAATGTTATTGGTTTCCTGGACTGAATTAAAACGCATACTTATAGGAAAGAGAATCACTGAATAATGAATATTGTTCTATTCAATATTGAGTGGATTAAGTATTCGTTTCATATTATGTCCATTGGGTCGGACAATTTCCTGAGAGGGTGAAAACATATTTAAAGTGACGGTCTGATCGAAGTGATTGTGTGCTCCTCTTGGTAATAGCTAATAACTTCCATATTCATCCTTCTCCCAAGTCCCAATCATTCACCCACCTAGTCATTGATACAATTGCACTGTAATTTGGCTTTGCCAGTTTCAGGATGACATATTGAAGATTTATGAAAAGTAATTACATTGGCTCATCCTTCAAATATTTTTTTTGTCACTTGTGCCACTGGGTTTTGGTACACTTTAAAGCTTTTTTTTTTTGAAAATTACACTTTAAAGCTGAAGAATTAGCATTTGTTCACTTTTGGTCTTAAGTCTTACCAGCCCATAATTCATTGATATGCAAGAAATTGTTCTTTTTTTGGTTTTATTTGTATTGGTAAATTCAAGTGATTCACATTTCTACAGACCCCGATAGACCCAAGAATGACAAGGCAACGATCATCAATGACACTATTCAAGTTCTGAAGGATTTGACTACTGAAGTTAATAGACTAAAAGCCGAGTGTGCAGCATTTTCTGAAGAATCGCGTGAGGTGAGCATCTTCATGGTTAATTCTTTAGTTGTGGCAAACCCCTTGTTTCTCAGCTCATTATTGGGTTTTGTTTTCAAACAGCTGACACAGGAAAAGAATGAGCTCAGAGAAGAGAAAGCCACTCTGAAATCTGATGTTGACAATCTCAATGTACAATATCAGCAGAGAATGAGAGTTATGTTTCCTTGGGGTACTATTGATCCTTCAGCTGTCATGGCACCACCTTATTCATATCCAGTTCCTATTCCTGTGCCCACAGGCCCAATTCCAATGCACCCAGTTCTCCAACCATTCCCTTTCTTTCAAAATCAGAATCCCGGTGCCATTCCAACTCCATATTCAACACTTATCCCCTATCCGGGCCCACCTAATCGCCCCATGGATCAGCCATCTTACCAATGTGCATCCACATCCCGTGTTTCAAGCAAGCAAGATTCCGAAAGCAAGACATCGGACCATTGTACGGGCAGCATTGATGACAAAAGTGACGATTCTAATGACGTGGTGACAGAGTTGGAACTTAAAATGCCGGGTTCTAAAGCTCAGCAGGTCAGTTTTAGAGGGTGTTTTACAAAACTTGTTGAGACTCTAGAGAAGCATAAAGTTCTGATTAGCCTTAATTCAAGAAAAGATTATAAGAATCAAAATCCAGAGAGACACATTGCAGAAGTTTTGTTTTTGACTTGGTTACTTTCTTTGCATTTCGCAGGAGCACTCACCAGGAGGAACAGCGGGCAAGCAAGCTACACGGAAAGAGAAAAGTATTGCTGATGGGAACTCCTCCTCCAGCAGGTACTCATCCTCACCAGGTTTTCAGGACAGCATCTCTGACGGCATAGAACATTGCGAAGATTAGCAACTCTGAAATTTTGTGTAGAAAAGCTATGGTTGTTTGGGCCAAGGTTGTACTATGTAGTAATCAGGTGTCTGATATTAGGTTCAAGTACCCGGTTTAAAGGGAATGGTTTCGGGTGCAGTTAATCTGTGTGTAAACTACTTCAGTCTTCAGCTGTATTCTTTTTTGCCCGGAAAAAAAAAAGAAAAAAAAACTACTTCAGCTGTATACATGTTGGCCTACTCCAGTTTAAAAAACCAATAATTTGTATGTTTGTCACTGGAAATTTTAACAGCTCATTAAGGCCATGTTCCGCTAAGGTTCTTATATTTTAAGTATTTATCTTCCGCTTTACGAGACAGGTCATTTTCTCACAATACATCACCTTTAATTCAGAAAATAAGTACTTATTTTTGTCACTGGAAATTTTAACAGCTCATTACACTGCTAAACTTGAAAGCGGGTTATGTCTTTGTATAGATCCTTCTTTGGTAATCAAGAATGTTCTTTATGCATTTTGTAGAAGAAAATGTTTGTTAATTAGTTGAAAAAAGAAAGAAGATGATGTTTCCTGAAGTATTTTGGAGGAAAAGAAATTGTTTCTTCAGTGGAAAATGTTCCTTAATTCTGAGCTGTAACTAAATTAACCTCATAATTTTGTCATCTCCATCGGACGCCTCCATATTTCCAATTGAAATGTTCTTTAATTCCATGCTATAATTACCCTAACTTAACTCGACATCGTTTATGTAAGTCATCCAAGCTTAGTTAATCTAATTCAGAGGCTACTCGACATATTGCAAATTGATTTAATGGGAAATCTCCAAGAAATCTAACACTTATTCATTACCATCTTAGTCACAGTTGTTTTTTCTCACATACTGTATTTTAGTTGCTCTATTTTTATCGAATAGCATCAGTGGATCCTATCATGTCTGGTACATTCATTTTGTAAGTTGTAACTGTCGAAGTTGTTACTATTTCAATTTATCTCTATTATTGACTAATCTGAAGGGGGCATACCTCTATTATTGACCAATCCAAACTGTGTGCCCCATTCGGAGATGGCCTCATAAAATAAAATAAAAGTTTAGAAGGATATAGAGAGAAGGATAGAGCTCGATTATGCACTGCGCCCTCGGGCGGAAGATCTTCCTTTGCAAAGGTGATGAGGCTCGCTTTGCTTGTGGGAGTTACTAGTGCCACTAGCTCCTCGGGGTGGTCTCTATTATTATATCATGTCATCTGAACTGTCGCTCGGACAAACAAATAACTGGAGTTTGAGAAAAATCCGAATCACTCAGATACTCAATAGTACTCTCTCCGTCCCTAAACAAATGTCCGGCCCGCAAACTTAGATCTTTAAAAGACACATTCTTTTGTTAAAAAAATTACAAATCAATAGACCTTCCGTTAAAAATTTCAAATTTTTTAATCTATTGATTTGTGAAAAGATTGATTGATTTGAGAAAAAAAATATTTTTTAAAGGGAAATGATTTTGCCACTTTTTTTTTTGTTAATGACACTCCTCACAAAAAATACACTTGCAGAAGAGCACCGTTAACAAAAAAATGAGTGGCAAAATCAGCAGCGGACGGAATATATTCTTTTGTATGTTAGAGTGTGTTTTCCAGCGCTTATGCGATATAGTTTCACATGGGAAGATGGAGAGGAGCCCAAGTCCTTCCCATAATTAATTCGTGATTTGAACGTCGAACAACTCGCCTTGGCGTGACCACACCTTTTCACTCTCACTAGTCAAACTAATGTATTTACTACTGTAGTAGTTTAAGGAGCAGTTTAGTTAGGGACAGAACAAAAAGCAGAGGAAGCCAACTGCTAACACGGGATTCCTTCCTTGCAGTTCCAGAGAGAGAACACGGGATTCCTTCCTTGCAGTTCTAGAGAGAGAGAGAGAGAGAGAAATGGGGTGTTTGAAGATTTCGGCTGTGCTGGTGGCGGTGGTGGTGCTGGTGGCGGCAACCAAGGCGGCGGAAGGACAATCAACAGCGTCGTGCGCGCAGAAGCTGGTGCCGTGCGCGGACTACATGAACTCAACCAACCCACCGGCGTCGTGCTGTAACCCGCTGAGAGATGTCGTGACTAACGAGTTGAGTTGCCTCTGCACTCTCTACAATACCCCTGGCTTGTTGGCTTCTCTCAACGTCAACATCACTCAGGCCCTTCTCCTCGCCCGCCGCTGCAATGTCCCAGGCGATCTCAACTCCTGCCTCAAAGGTACGTGATTGCTTCATTCTAAATTCTATAGTCTAGCTTGTGTTCGATTCTCCTTTTCTAGTAATTCTCGAGGCCACCCCACCCACGCATAAGCGTGTGAAAGTTGAAACGGCTGTAGTAGGAGGCAGTGGGGCCATCATTTAAAAGATCAATGTACTCCATTGTTCCCGATTCCAAACAGATTATCCGATCCGTAAACATGAAGTCAAAGAAAATTAAGTACAGTACTATGTTTTTATTGGAACAAATTCAAACTTTTTAGTCTAGTGTGATTCATTGCACTATATTCTATTATCGTTTTTTCGTCTGTCATATAGCACTTGTTTTGGCCAATTCTTGAGTTTTGGCCTATGCCCCGGGACTTTTAACGTCATGTTCTCATATTCGATTTGGTTGGTTCGTTGAAGAAAAATAAAAGTGAGGACCAAATTTCCATATGTTTTCAATTCCTTTTCCCGATTCGTATCTCTTCCGTCTGCAAATCCTAGATTAAACACAGCCTAAATCATTTCTGCTGAATCCTATGAATATTTTGTTTTGAGATTTCCAAACTAAAATTTACTACTTGTTTTCTTCTTGCGCATAACTCACTTTCTTCTGTCTTAGGTCGTGCGACTACGTACTGATTCTATTTTACTTTCATATTCTTCTTGCAGCTTCGGCTCCATCTCCCACTTCCTCAACTGGCTCACCTCGAGGTAAGAAACTGACTGTCATGGTTACGCTAATGCAGTTATCATAGAAGTAGCGAACATACTGTCATACTTTCGTAGGCAACACATTTTGACCCAACGTGTTGCGATGATTGACTTGGTCATCTTCATAATTTGAAGGCAATTGGCATGAACTTACAAACATAGGAGTCATTTACTTAGATGCTAGCTGTTCTTTGCTTCTGGTGCCCTCATCTTTGTGTTAAACTCTTAGTACTGGGATGCTAGCTGTTCTTTGCTTCTCCCTCCCGCAAATTTGTGTTAACCCTTATTGACTAACCTTCCCATCCATTAAACTGCATAGTTCGGGGAATTGAATTTCAGCTTTTTCTCTGCTTGATAATACAATTACGAAAAGTTGTTTCTCCTGTACTAGCTAGCTAGTATACTCAAAACCTGCTCCCCCAACCAGCCAACCTTGTAAATGGTAGTACTATAGTAGACTACTATTCACTTTGTGAACAGTACTTTTGTTGAGAAACAAGATTAGGAGTATAAATTCATGTCAAATTTTCTTATTCAGTTTTCTGATTTGACAATGTTGATATATCACTCAACTAACGGGGATAAATTTTGCAGCAACGCCCGGAAACGATAAAAATGGAGTGGGCAGGATCACGTGGACTGGAATGTCTACCATACTCTTGTTTTGTACTTCTATGATGGTCTACTAGAGACGTTTTTAAATCGTTTTGGCACGGTCATTACATTTCTATGATATGATAGCGGGATTGCACACCTTGGAGGCTTCCTTTGTTGTTTTGCTTATCGGGTATTATATTGATTTGGGTAGTGTGTTACTTGTTGCTCAGCTGACTTGTTTGTGAAACTTTATTATTGATTTTTTTTGCTTTCCAGATGTTACATTTGACTGAATTCACTTTTCCCATCGCATTTGAAATGTGTTCAGCAATTTGGCTGTGTATTCTCAACATATATAGAGAAAATGGAATGGTGTTTAGTTCCCATAGAGGTCAAGAAACCACTGTTTTCTTTTCCAGCTTCAGTAGCATCATGCTCAAGCAGTTTTTTTTTTTTTTTTCTTTGGACAACCGGATGTCCGAGCCGCTTGCACGCACCTCGATCAATTCGGGGCTATGAAGTTAATGGACGAGCAAACCCTGCGGTGACCCCAAGGTATCATGCTTAAGCATTTGACAACTGCTTGCATGAAGTTCTGCTGGGGTTAGTATTAGCAGGGAATTAGTTGCTGCTACTATTTATTTAGCTGTCCATCTTCTCCTACCCTTTTTCATATCCAATAAGGGTTCATTTCAGATACTTATATTTTCCCAAATTGCAGCAGCAATTACAGCTAATTACTTGGTTCGGCCCCAGTTACCTACCCCATGGGAGAAAGAGAACAATCCAATATAACAATGAAAAATATAGGTGGTGCCCGCTTGGCACTCCCGTGCCATCCGATGCACTTTTGAACGGTTCAGATTGAAACCTTCTCTCTCCTCTTACCCCTCCTCTTTCTCTCTCATTTTCTCTCTCCAAATCCGAGCCGTCCAAAATCGAATTGGACGACTCGGCTATGCCGAGTGGGCACCACATGGTACCCACCCGGCACTGAAAAATTTCTCCTTTTCCTATGCTCTAAAGTCCACTTAAACCCACCCAGAGATGGACTTTTACAATGCACGAAGTGAAGGTTCTGGAATGACTTGAAGGACCTTTGCAATGTAAAGTTACATGCCAGCATTGCTAAACACATCAAATACTCTTCACTGTCCAAAGCTCATTAACTTTTCTTTCCATTTTCCAACTCCAGTTAACTTGTGAGAAACCCAAACATTTGGCCTTGCTCCGGTAAACTGTTGACAGACGTGCTATATATAATGTTTTCTTTCATTTAAAAAAGAGAGAGGTAAAATCATGAGAAAATAATTTATATGAGCACTAACACAATCATCTCAAAATGAGAAGATTATTTAGATCTGATAATGATAGAATTAAAAATTCCGAATTAGTGGAATATGCCAATGTGCAAGAACAATTAAATCATTGGACAATCCCTCCAGTGCGTCCATCAACAATTTATGGACGTGGTACTTTTGAATTTAGAAGTACCTTGGCAATTAAAACCAAGGAAAAAACTGAAAGTATAGAGCTCAATGATAAGATAATTAATCTTATGGAAAGAAATGATCTTCTTGCTCATATGCGAAATTATAATTATATCCATATTGGTTTAGTGCAAATTGCTCTTAAACCACTAACTCTGCTAGGTATGGATACCTGTCTCCAAGTAACCTTAAGAGATGGCAGGTGTAATAATTGGAGATCCTCAATAATGGAGGCAATAGAGACCAGTCTATGTCATGGTCCTGTTTATTTTAATACTTATCCTAATCTTACACTATCTTTAATAGATAGAAATATTGGTGAAGTCCTTAATTGTAGGATTCAAACTACAGGTTACGACTATTTGTCAGGATCTTAGGTTATAGCCGTAGTTTATAGAATCTACTATAAAGTTATGAATACTATTAATCCAAGGGTTCGTCAATTAGGATCCCCTGACCAAACTGTCCTAATAGAGACTAATATGTTGACATCTAATATTGCAACTAATAGATTAATTAATTGGGAGGAAATTACGTTTCCTGAAAATTGGACCATCACTAATGTTGTCCCTCCTAGACCAATAATTAATCAAATTGAACAAATAGTTCAGAATAATTTAGGAATTGTCTCCCTAAATTTTAGAAATTCCCAATCAGGAAGATTTCTACGAAGTAGCAGTTCCAGAAGTAGTAGTTTTTCTACTACTCAAATACC
>JAOTQK010000002.1:22832610-22844142 GCA_025642025.1 Rhododendron ferrugineum
ACTAATGTGACGATGGGGCCCCAGGTGTACCCGGCAGGAATCTTCATTTCAATTTGAGTGTAATTTGTATTCCATTTCAATTTCATTTGTTTTACTTTTTGAGTCTATAAATAGTATGGGTCTGTATAGGTTTCAGGTTGGTTTTTCAGGATTACCCTCTCTCTAAAATCCTAGCTCTCCCTTTCTCTCTTCCGCTGTACTCTCCTCCTCCTTCAGTTGTAATATTGACCTCGGCCTTTTAAATAATAAGGTTAGTTTTCTGTATACGATCCGCTATTTATTTGATTTTTTAAAAAAAAATTGACACCGAGTTGATTTTTTTTGGATAAGTCCAGGGAAAAGAGTTGTGGTGACCCTAGGGGCGGTGTTGGCACCGAGTTGATTTTAGACATTATTGGTCGGCAGCTGTATGGTTGCTGATCGAAACCCAGCAAGTACTGAACATCGACTTCAAGCTTAATTCCAACCCTTGCACGTAAAAGATAAGAGTTGGAATAGCCATTTTATGTCTGAAATCACAATTGCAAGATTCCATGGCAAAAATTGCGATTTTTCTTCCAAATTGTCATTGTCACAGACAGTCGACACTGGTTTTGTCTCCGCATAACTCCTTTCCTTTGGCATCAAGTAAGAACGAGTGCACGTCAAAGAGTAACGAATATCATTTTGGGTGATCATTGATTCATTCGTGCATAATATAATGCAGAGAGAGAAATGTATGCGGCCAGTCCAATAAAAATTCATGTCCTAGCTAGGTTAAGTTTAATCTTGCGAGTTAACGTTTTTGGGCTTTTTTCATGGGGATATTTCCAAAAATACTTGTGTAAAAATCATAATTTTTTACTTTTTTGATTTCTCTGTCACGACAAACCAATAATACATAAAAGTTTGGTGCAAAACTAACAAACGTGAAAAAAAAAAGTGAATAAGGACAAAACAGCCTACAACTTTTTGGTTAGCGGAAACAGAGCCTTATTATCCTCCATCTAGCGGGCAAAAGTTAGCAAGACCAAATTTAATATTGATGTAAGCTTTGAAATTTCTGGTCCCAGATGGTCCACTCATGCTAAGATAGGTTCAAGTCCCTCTTTTATTATAGGTACTAGCTATCTGCCCGTTCGATGCATGGGACAAAAAAGAATCATTGGTAATTCTTCCGCGGCCGCATGTATGAAATGGGCATAACACTAGTTGATAAAAAGGATAGTAGTATAAATTTTTTTCTCGGTCCCGTTTTAGATGCATGCTAGCGTTATTTCCATTCTATGTAGAGGGAAGATATGCATCTACCATTATGAATTTAAATTTGAAGTATAAATAAAATTAAATTTGTAATTTTGGAAAATGTAAAATAAACAAACAAAACTAAAAAGTATAAAATTTACTCATATTTTGATATAATAAAACTTATCTCTCTCTCTCTCTCTCTCTCTCTCTCTCTCTCTCTCTCTCTCTCTCTCTCTCTCTCAAAATTAATAAAAATCAAAACTGTAAGAATTTAGGATTTGGAAGATTTTGAGCCTAACTACATTTGTTAGCGTATGTATTGACACAAAAGGACGAGGTTCCAAATCCCAAAATAAAAATAAACCCAGAAGAAAAAGATGGTGTCATGAGCAATAACACAATAAAAACGAACTAATTCATGAATACATTGTATAATTTCGATAATATCTCACATTATCAGAAGACTCGATACAATACATGTAGTATATACATTACCAGAAACATCACGGCGGCGTGATGACCTGACTCTAGATCATGAGCCTATCAGAATTCCTGTCCCTAATCATTCAAAATTTTAGAAATGTCCACAAAACGGCGTAAATATCGAGTGGAACAGTGATATCACGTCATAATAAGGAACTCCAACTCCAACTCTTTCTCTTAGTCTACGTCTTCCGAGAAGTCCGGTGACCAGATGGGCTAGTAACGTTTCTAGAAGAACTCAGGCTCGCTGTTCTTAGAAGCCTACGGAATTCTGGTAGACTAATCTTACCATCTTTGTCGATATCGGCCTCCTCTAGAAGTGGTTCTAAGGAGCCTTTCAACCCTGTGTGCTGCAATGCAATAGCATAACATGAGGAGCCATTCATCATAATAAATGAATCAAAAGCACCAAGATAAGCCGCCATTCCAAAAATTTAAGACAACCATGGGAGAAATTGAATTTTTTATGAAAACAAAGACTGACTGATATACCAACTTAATATGCTCATACAACTCAATATAAGATATTAATAAATGAATTGGAAGAAACAAAATTTCATGGTTAATAAATAGGTGACCCATGTCCCCAATTTCATTGGTAGATAACCTTTGGAACCTGACTGCTCTATGATCTAGATAATGGTAAGATTAGCCAAGAGATTCTGGGTTGGATCTGTGGCAAAGGTAATTATTATACCTTAAACCATGAGGGTTCCATGAAACCTTCTTGATGGCATAGAGAGTATATCAAGGCCAAGGAGAAGATCTCATGTTAATATCACTACAATTGGCTAAGCAGCCAAAGTGAAAATTATGTAGGCGACGGCGCATTGAGAACAAAAATGATAGGATCTTCTGTCTGTTACCCTTGTTTTCATATTTAATCTACACGTTTAGGAAATGGGATTTGGCTTTCCATATCATAGCCAACCACCTAAGTCCCAGTCTCATTATTCTGAAGGGCAAGGAAATGAATCAAAAACGTCAAGCAAGTGTAAAGTACAGGAGGTACTAACCAATCGAAGTTCTTCTGGGGTTATATATCCATCTCTATCCACATCAAATTTCTCGAAAGCAGCTTGTGACCACTGATGCCACTTTTCTGAGTTGTGTTCCTCTAATTGATGGACATGTAATGTTGCTGCAACAAACTCTGTGAAATCCACGAGTCCATCGGTGTTACTGTCAATCTGGCTCAAACAAGCAAATAAACACCATCACTATTCCAGTCATATAATGAAGGTTGTGCATATCATGGTCAAATTTATGAAACTGTGGTCACTCGAAAGAAAAAGCTACATTAACACTCTTGTGGAAACAGAAGTGGATGTTTATTGTCGGAAAAAAGGCTTACCGCCTGAAGAATCTCTAGAACACGTGATTCTTTCAACTTCCAAGGAAGATCTTTCGCAAGGGCCTGCATTAAGCCACCTTATCACATAATAATTGCGTATATGTACATGTATGAATGTATTCCAAGAAGACCAATTTTCTCAACACATACTTCCAATGGCAAAATGTGAAGAGAAAAATACCTGTCTCATTTCTTCAAGACTAATAGCACCATTTTTATCGGCATCAATCGCATCAAACTGATCTCGAAGATCAGCCAATTCTCCATCATCGAGTATGCTAGCTAATGCCTACAAGGCAATATTTTGACCAAATAATAAGTTGAAATGAAAAGTATTTTCTTACAAAAGAACAATGATATACCAATACTAAAATATTACCCGAAGAGCAAACTGTTTTAAACGACTATACTTCACAAATTGCCGCATGTTCGATAGGACCGAGATATCCAAAGGAATCTCTGAAGCATCCCCATCTTCTCTAACCCATGGGTGTGCTGGAAATGTTGCAAAACGTCAAACAAGTTGCAAAAGGAAAGGAAATAAAGAGAAGACAACAGTGCGGGTGTGTTGTTAACTTGTTATCAAACTGAATACCTGTTACAAAAGAATTACTAGAACTTCCGTAACAAAAATAGGCTCGTCATTCTAGAATTTCAGATTGTGCAAGACAAAATATCAAGCATTTATTTCTTCTGAGAAACAAAGAGAAACATACACAAAGCCTGAGCGGCGGTAAGTCTTGCACGAGGATCCTTGACCAGCAGCTTCTTGATGAACTCTTTTGCGCTGTTGCTTATGGTTGGCCATGGTTTGCGACGAAAGTCAGGCTTGTTTCTTAAAACCTGAAAACATAAAACTAATAAATAGGTGAACCAGATTCAAGAATCATGATAAATGCAAAACAAAAGCATGACCAAGACTCAAGATTCTTTTACTATGATCACACAACCTTATCTAACGGCGTGCAATAGCTACATGAACCGTGCTCTACCCTTCAATCCTACCAAGCATTGCATGTTTGAGCAAATTGAAGAATTTTCAAATTTTATCATTACTCAACCCACCTTATACACTTGGTCAGCAAGATTTGTTTTCTTTTAGGCCAAATTTGCTCGAACGAACATTCCTTAGAAAGGCAATATTCATCCATTCATGTAGTTGACTCAATGATTGCAGCTCAAGATTTATCCTTACGAAACTATGCCAAGAATCTTTATATAAAGGACAATTTTCCGTAAGACTTGGTGAAAATTGGTTCAATAATGTTTACTAATTGCAAAGACTTCAATCATTGGAGGTATTCCTGTTTGGAGCCATTTCTCTACTGATTACTATACATCAAGAAGCTTCCCGCTTTATTAGAAGAGAAAGGGAATCAGGAAAATAGTTAGACCTATGACTTGGCATGTGATGCAACCAAAATGGGCATGAGCTGTTTAACGAACCTAATCTTCATAACATCCCAATTCATAGCATACCGATGCCTCATAGGAAAGCTTTTGATGAAACAAAGAATAACATCACCGTCAAAACAAATTCAGGAAATATGCAATGAGAGTCCACTAAACAGAGCACCAATAAGAAATTACTATTCAAGGGATACATATGACAATCTAATCAAGTATATCTTGAAGAAATCAATCAAAGCATTTAATAGAAAAATGACAAAGAAAAGTAATATGGAGAAAAGGGATGTCAAGAAATACAACTCCAATAACAGAAAAAAGGAGGGTTCCCAAGGAAATACCAAATTACCCACAGAAGAATTTGAAGAATTACTCCACCAACAGAAAAGAGTATAAAATGGAGAAAGGGAATAATGACTTATAATTAAGGATAACAAATGGCATAGAAAAGATACATTAGCATAGCAAACAAGAGGAAAAACACCGAATCCAGGAAAAATTTCCATCCAGCAGGAAATAGGAATAGGAAGAAATTTTCCAAGGATAATAAATAAGGCACTGCACCTCCTTAAATATACCATCCTCGGTTCTGTCCCAAAAGGGGCGTCTCCCACAGAGCAATATGTAGGTAATTACACCAATACTCCAAACATCTGATTCTGGCCCCGATTTACGTTTCAAAACTTCAGGAGCGACATAGTACGCACTGCCAACGATATCCTGAAACTTCTTCCCTGCATTCGTCATAAAACTTCAGAATTCCATGAAAGATGCGAAAAAAAAGGTTCATGGCAAGGAGCTAAGAAGACCTCCACATGAAAGAAAATATGAAATGAGAACTACTTCCAATAAAAACTACAAATGTCTGTACATAGAGGAAGAACTACTCACCCGGTCTTATGAAGTCTGACAAACCAAAATCTGTTGTCTTCAAAGGTGAATCCTCTTTCGACGACTTGAAAAGAAAATTCTAAGGCAAAACAAAAAGAAGAGAAGCAAAATCAACTTTAATAGAAACATAGAAAAGTGTAATAGGAGCCCATTGGGTTACTCAACATAAGCCAAAATCCCTATTCTAACAATCCTATCTCTGAAAGAGAATTATACCTCTGGTTTCATGTCACGGTGCACCAAACCATGTAAATGACACTCGGCTGCTACTTTAAGCATCTGCCGCACAATTACTGCTGCATCTTTCTCAGAATAACGACTATCTTTTCTGATTCAAAGAGAACAACAATAAGTACTTAAAATGATGATTGACAACCATAATATGCATCAGAGAGCAACTAGGTGAAGCCCATGTAGAAACACCAAAAGTTTAAAGTCTTACTTGGACAAAATACGGTCCAACAATTCACCACCCTCGCACAACCTAACAGGAGATGACAGAAAGGATGGATATATTAGAACTATGACGACTTCATATCAATCAACCCCACCAAAGAAAAAAGAGGCCCAACCCATGACAGGAATACATATATTAAGTGGGGAAGCAGAGGACCATAGACCTTAGACTAATTCAAACTTCTTTTTCCTTTGGTAATATTACAGAAACCAGAGGTCTAAAAAAGGGAAAAGAGTAACTCGAAACACTTACTCCATGACTATATACACATAAGAATCATCCTCAAATGCATTATAGAACTGAACAACATTCTCGTGTCCACCTAAGGCTCGCAATATTTTGACCTCTCGCTTAACATCCTCAACAGCTATCGGAAGAATCATCTGTAACCAAATGCAAGAATTTATAGCAATATGTTCCATGCAATAACGCTAACAGTGTAACGTATAGCAGCTAAATAATAACATACCAGATAAACCAATTCTCAAAGATTTGGATTTCACCTAACTAGTCTTTACTTTTTTAATTCAAACTAAGATCCCGCAATTAAAATAGTAGTACCATATACTACTCAATAAGCAACCAAATTACCTAGGTTTCTCTTTTTGAAGCAACCATTGCATGAAGATGGTTAAACACAATCATAAGAAGCAAGCTACCATCACAAGCCCCAGAGTCAATAGAAGCCTAGGAAACTCGAAATTGTAGTTTTTTTGATATGACAGAACCATAATAAACCAGTCTTCTCGATGGTGATACTCCAGAAATTAACTGTAAATACACACAGAACGTGTTTGGATTTTGGATATCCGGAGGAATTGAGGAAGAGAAGGCAAAATGAAAAGAAAACCACAAAAGGAAAATTAGCTTCTTCATATCATGATCTACTTGTCTTTTGCTTTACTTAAACCTTTCCCTCCATTTTCCTTCCAAAAATTCATGAACCAAATATTGGGAAAGGTCCATTATAAAGTTGCACCTAGCAAGTTAGCAACCACTTCAAGCAAAACCCTTTCCTTAAACTGATAAGGCATAGAACTATCGTTTAATTCTAGATACAGCAGACCTACCCATGTCTACCATAATCTGATAAGCTGGCCAAGAATTAGGCTTATTCTTCGCCAATATACGGGAATTTCGTATCAGAACCAAAATTTTAGAACCACTCACAGGATAACGACCCTCCAGTCACAAGATAGCAAAAACAACTATCCCAAAATTCTTCTCCATTAAATGAGTAGGTGCTTATGAAGCCCTTATTAGGAAGCTGGGCGATTCTTTATTGAAAAGCCTAAAGACCCTTTCAAGATCTTTCAATCTAAATTATCTAATACTCCCAATTATCAGGAAGATCAAAACTTTCCCATGATTCAGCAGCAGCCAATAAGAACAACAAAATCCTTGTTAAACCTGTGATTTATTGAAGTTTCCTCCACACGGAGATCATGCCATATGGAGAAAACTCAAGATCAACCCAATTCCCCATAGATTAAAGCATGCCATAGAAAAACCAAAAAACAATTTGGAAAACACAAAAGGCATCAAACAAACAAATCCCAATTGGGAAACAAAGGAGAGTAAATAACCCAATTCAAAATTTTCAGAAAATTACCTTGTTCTTCTCAATTCTCTTGACAGCAACACGATCTCCGCTAGACTTGTCGGTGGCAACGTAGGTATACCCAAACTGACCGTGCCCCAACAGCTTCCCAATCGTGTACCGTCCATCGAAATCCTTATCGTACCCAAAATCCGTCCTTATCCCGCACGGAATAACTCCCCCGCCTTGCCTCTTCGTCTTACTACTACTCTGAACCTGAGAATTCCCCTGTTTCTTGTCTCCACTTTCTTGCGCCTTCTGTTGATTATTATAATGGGACCCAATTCTTTTCTTCGTCGTTACCGTTGTCGTAGCCGTTGGTTGTGGTTTTGTGGTCTCTTTACGGTGTTTGGCTGTGGCGGGATTGATGTTTGACCCGCTAACCTTGGTGGTCGAAAAACAGCTACCCATCTTGTTTCCTTTGCAGAAGAATCAAATTAAATTGAAACAAATTTGGTTTTATATATACAGAGAAATGGGTTTTGTGTTTTTCTATGTGTATATATGGACGGAGGGGAATGTAAAGGGGTTTTGATAAAGAGGAAAGTTTGAGGCAGATAGGAGGAAGAAGGGAAGAAGGAGATGACGGTCAAAAGAGACTTTTTTTAAGGAGGAGGAGAAGAAGAAGAAGAAGGAGAGGAGAGAGAGTAGAGGGGAAAGAGGGTGGCAAGACCCCTCCTATTCTCATTTGTTGGACGGAGGGAATTAAAATATGGGAAAGTTTTTTGCTTTCACGTGTTCTAAGATATTATGGAGCTTAAATTTTGAAAAAACCAAAAAAATTCGAGGAAATCCGGATAATGTTTATGTTACTAGTATTCCTTATCCGCACTTGAGATTGATGTCTCATCATAAAAGCTCAGATTACAATACACTACTCATATTCAGAATTGAACTAATAATTGAATATTATATGTTATTTCAAAATTTTGTTTGGCTCCAAAATGGTACTCCCTCCATCCCATTTTCTTTGTCTTTTTTGTTACCCGTTTCCGTTCTTTAAACACTTTTATATGTTACAATTTATAATGTTGATCTCATAAAAGAAAGTAAATAATGCAGCATCATACAGACTAATGTCAATAAGATTGAGCTCAGTCAGACATCCGGTCATAAAAGAAGAAGAAAAGATTGAGTTGGGCAGGGTATGAATTGTGAAGGAGTATATTTGTGTGCTCAATCTTGTAAATTTTTTATGACCACTTAGCTCGTTTACTATTATTTAAATAAAATCTTTAGTTCATATATTTTTCAGTCATTTACTGCCTATATAAATAGTATAAATAAAATATGGGAGTAAATTTCATACAACAATATTAGGAGTGTTGATGATTAGATTCTTTTTTTTTTTTTTGGTTGCATGCATTTCTAGGCCCTACAAATATCTAATTATAGTAATTAAGCAAACAAATGTCAATAATTGACTTAAATTATGTATGGAGAATTATTCTCACGCACATTAATCTATGTATAAAATGGGTTTAAATCCCCAACCCAACACGATTTTACAAACATAAATATAATTTGCAAGAAAAAGACACGGTTTATCAAGTTTGTACTTACCTCACGTATGACATAGTCACCTTTCATTTTGGATGAGGTCGGCTCACTCCACAACGCAACGCGTAAATGTATTATATCCACCCTATAAACGTAACATAATCATATTAATTTTGAAATGGGACCCACCTCTCGACGCGCGATTCAAAGTTTCTTACCATTTCTACGTACTTCTTTTTATGGTTATCTTAATGTTGCTGGCAATCATGATTATGAAATAGAAATCGACCATTTCAAAACATATCTGGATGTCACTTGTTTGGGGTAGAGATATGTATGGTACACTGTAAGGACCAAGGATACACGTTTCTATAATTTCGTGTTGACCTAATTCCAATCTTGGTTGTAAAATGTTGGATTTTTAGGGTTGAGTAGGTTATACTTCATTGAAGTATTTTGCCACATGTGGGAAGACTAATATATATATGCGGTTTTCAAGGAGGAATATTTTATATAGAGAGAGATGTGTTCTTGTTTGGTGATCAGGAAAGTGGTGAGAAAAGAAAAGAAAAAACCCAAATCAAATTTTGCCATCTGACAAGTTCCAATTGACTCTAGTTCTATATCAGCACTAAATCAGCACAGGCCTTTTTTTTTTTTTTTGTTAAAAAAACTACTCCTATTAAAATATGGTAACATGTGGGATTGTGGTGGGCCTTCCACTTTCAAATGCCTTAGAGCATCCCAGTGGTATAATCAAAACAAAAAGGTTTATAAGGTTAGCAATATTTGCTCAAAAAAAGCTCACATTAGAATAATCAAACTTAGAAATATTTTAGCAAACTCATCAAATTTTAGCCCTTGGATAATCAAAACTATCAATCTTTTGCCAATAATCAAATTTAATTGTCTTCACATTTCCTCAATCAAATACACCATCATTACACAAAAACCTTATTTCTTCCATTTTCAACATGTTTATAACAAAAATACTTTTAAAAATAGTTTTTATTTTTTTGCAGAAACAGTTTTTTTATTAAAACTTTTTTTTTCAAGAACTGTTCTTTTGAAAGAAAAAAAAAACTTTTTCTATTCAAAAAGTGTTTTTTCTTTTACTTTTTCCCGAAAACTGTTTTTTTAATCAAAGTTTTCAAAAAATTATTTTCTCTTTTTCTAATAACCTATTTTTATTAGTTTGAAAACTATTTAAAAAAAATTATTTTCTATGTCACAATTTCTAGATTTTTATAAGTTAAAAATGTGATGTGGCAAGTTTTGATTATAAATGTGATGTGTCAAGTTTTGGTTATTCAATTTTGATTGTACCATTATAGACCTCTACATTGCTAACCTTATTAGCAACCCCTTAAATGGATAACCAAAAGGTGATGCGGCCACTTTTGATTATTCCACTGTGGATGCTCTAATGAAGCTAAAGAATACGAGCAATGCTATGGATACAGATGTTTTAACCAGATCGCCACACAAAAATATGGCCAGAGTTATCTTATGCATGCACATGGACCCCACAAAATGAAGGTACGTGAGAGCTAAAAATATCGGACGACTTCGATCATAACTGTGTCCCAACATTTGTGTAGCAATCGTACTTCCAAATAAAATACACTCTGATGACTGATCACTAAGTAAAAAGTGTCATTAGTTGCATGAATCAAGCCCACTATAAATTCCCTTGATTAATGCTTTCTTCATATATTTTTTCCCCATAATTCCTCCCCAACCATTACTGGAATTCCCACCAGTTCAAATATTCTTCTTCTTCTTCTTCTTTTTAATAAATCAGGTGTTTAGACCTACAGCTCGACCTATTCCGGGGAAAAGCACATGATTAGTTTTTTGAAAAGAGTTGATAACACCTCTGAGGTTTGGATCTGAGACTTTATGAGAGAACAAGTTCCTAGTTTGGAATCTGAGACCGGCTAGCATTTTCCCAAAGGACCCAAACACAACACACAAATCATTTATGCCACAAATTTAGCTGTCCCTGTTCTTTACGTGTGTTTTTGTTTTTTGGTGTCAAAATGGTAGAAGTTGTATTATAACATAAACAGCCAAGTACAACGAAGTTGGATATCGTCCTAAATGGAGTAAATAACCAAACAAGAGGCATAGCTATCCAAGATCACCCACTAGAGTCTCACAACCAGACTTTGCCAGCAAATCAGCCATGACCGACCTCCAAACAGAGAAAGCAACAACCATGAAATCATTTTTCCAAGTATGAACACTGAGGAGGATCAAAAAAAAAAAAAGTATGAACACTGAGAGTGTGTTATTGAGAGAGAACGATATAAATGTGATCATGTCGGTGATTAAATAGCACAGATATCGGAACAACGATGTGGTTACACGTACGTCGGTGTCTTTTAAAATTAGTGGTGTAACGCCCCCATTTTCGGGTACGTTAAAAGGACAATTTTATTGAAAACAAAAATGGAGTCTGGCTCATTATTACATCATAACTCCCACAATGGCTCAATATTTACACAAATGATGGGGTTCTAGGGTTCCTAATTACAGCTCCGCCTGCTCCTCCATCCTAGCCAGCTCCTCAGCTCCAAAAGCCTCCAAGGTGTACTGTTCATCTTGATC
>JAOTQK010000002.1:22851827-22898859 GCA_025642025.1 Rhododendron ferrugineum
CTCTCTCTCTCTCTCTCTCTCTCTCTCTCTCTCTCTCTCTCTCTCTCTCTCTCACACACACACACACACACACACATGGCAGAATCTCAATTGCTAGACCAAGGTCTAAAGTCCAACTACTCTTTTAATAATCCATTCTTTGAGGGGAAAAAACAGCTCATTTTCAACCTAGTTTTGAGTGTGTGGGTTGGCAAGATCGAGAGTAGTACTGAGCTACTCAGGCCTCCTTACTCCTTCCAGCAAAAACATATGCATGCCACCGAGAGACAAGTAGTTCCCCTCCTTGAATGAGCCTACACCTAACTCTCTTTCTCTCTCTACAAATACCTCCAATCTCTCTCTCTCTCTCTCTCTCTCTCTCTCTCTCTCTCTCTCTCTCATTTAGCATCCCAACTCACTCTTCTAACTTACTCACTCTTCTAACTTTGGCTTCAGACATTTTCTTCCATTTCCAAAGTTTCATCACCTTCTTGTCTGCCTTAGCTTTGCCTTCAAAAGCCATGGCCTTTTCAAGAGAATTCTTCATTGCTTCACTGTTTCTCTCTTTTCTGCTTTTCCATCTCACTACTGCCAACCAAAAGGTATATCTCCCTACTCAAGTCTTTTCCTCCAAACGCAAGATATATACATAATATATATTTGTTGATTTTTCAGTTGTATATGTGTGTGTTAATGATTTGGTTAATTGATGGTGCAGATGGACATCTATGAGGCACAGAGCCCGGTCAGCCCAGCTCCTCAAGCGTCACCAATAGGTAATTAGTAGCTTCACCATACCATAGATGATAGAACAAATGTGTGGAAAAATATTTACATTTATAATTTGGATACTGCTACAGATGTAGTTAGGTCTCCATGACCATTCTGCGCTTGTGAATGACAACAAAAAGCAAGCATGAGTTGTGTATATAAGTTTTCAGGGTATAAATTTAATCTACAAAAATGCTACGAATATAGACCAAATTGTGCAGATCCGAACATAGATGCATCCAGAGAGTCCAGACTGTCTGATGTGTATGGCACATGTCTGAATGTACGGTTTTAGACACATCTATTATGTCTAGATTTGTGCACTTTGGTCTGTGAGAAATGCTACTGCATAGATTTTGTAAATAGAACGAAACATAGATGAGTTCAAAATCATCTGATGCATGCGGGTCTTGCATATGTTGTGGGACCGATATGCCTTGAATGGTTCTGAGAACAAAGACCATATGAGTACTTCTGATGTGGCGCCTTAAATGTTGCACATTTCCTGAGTGGATTCGCCTAATACATCTGAATTGGTGCATGTCATAGAAAATTGAGTAGATTGTGCATGTCATAGCTAGCAATCTTCTTCTTGTACTTATTTATTATTGAATCAGATTGTGGAAAGGCTTGTAATTACCGGTGTTCAAAGACAAAGAGGCCAAGACTGTGCAATAGGGCATGCGGGAGTTGCTGCAACCAGTGCCACTGTGTGCCGCCAGGGACTTACGGCAACTATTGGGCCTGTCCGTGCTACTTCAACCTCGTTAATCCCCGCACCGGGGGTCGCAAATGTCCTTAATTGAGATGATTTTATTTGATTTTGTTCGATTCTGCTTAAGCTTAGGAATCAAGTTTTTTTAATTGATGTGAGAGATGCTATGTATTTGTTCATTTTTCAATTTCATCTGAATTAATAAAGAGATGTCTGCCTCTGCCTTATACGTTTCCTTAAAAAAGAAGTCTTCATATGCTTGAATATGAAGCATATTTGTGTTGGTCTTCAGACTTGGATTTTCATGACACAGCTTCAGTTTTCCTTCTTTTCCCCAGCAAATACAGAAAGGAACCAAATGTGATGCCATAGTGACGTTTAATTACAAGATTTCGAAAATGAGTCCATTGGATGGACTCGCCGCTATTTATCCTGTTTTACGTTTAGAGCTAGCGGGTATCATGAGTTTCAAACAATGTGTAGTAAACCTTTACTGCATGCGATATTGAACTCCTCGATTCTTTCATCTGATTTGGGCCTACAACGCGCTGATTAACGGGTCATCCAAATCTTTGGAGCTCAATTGATCCCAACCCAACCTTACTTTTCACGTGACTACAGGACTACTACGTACTCCGTCCATGTCCTTTTGCATGCTCACATTGGTGAAGAGCATTGCGCATGGCATGACAAGACTGGACCGTGCTGTAAAGTGACCGAAGGACTCCATTCATTTAACAAACAATGAGCAAGTGGGAGATGGGGTCGAGCTCAAAATTGTACTGTAGTACCTAAGGAATGATATCGGTGGGTGTATGTGTGTTCCAGGCCACGATTAGATGGCAGGAACACTTTACTTATCTAGGGACCCCAGTCACCCCACGATGGCCCAGGGCTTGGCCTTGAGATTAGAACGTCTTAGCGATTTGCTCGCTCTTAAGGTTTTGGTTAACTCTCCTTATCAGCAACTTTTGGGACCACTTCACCTAATACATAATAAGCGTGTGAAACGACTATAGAAAATGTGCATGTGAAAATTAGTCCGAGGTGCGCAAACCAGTCCAAAAGATAGCAATATCAAAAGGTATCTAAAAGATAGTATCATAAATCTTCTCCAAAAACTTGTTGATACGAATTCGTTATTGGACCACGGGAAATAGCCATGAAGCTAACGAACAGTACAACCAGAACAGTAGGAGTATTAATCAGCATTCGAAAAAAGTGGCAACGGCTAGTTTCGGAACAGCGTTCTTCCCCGCAGCTTAAACGAACGGTCACATTACCGTTCGCACCTAATTCCCAATCAATTCCCTTATAAAAACTCCACACCTCTCCCCAAGAAACATCTCTCTCTCTCTCTCTCTCTCTCTCTCTCTCTCTCTCTCTCTCTCACTCTCTCTCTCTCTCTCTCTCTCTCTCTCTCTCTCTCTCTCTCTCTCTCTCTCTGGGTATTCAAAGAAATCTAATGGAGACCCCATCATCTACAAGAAGACTCACAAGATCCCAAATCTTGGCTACTTCAAACAGCAACACCATCAACAACGGCATACCCATGTCAAGTGAGCCATTCTCTCTCTTTTCCCTTCTTCAAACATACTTACAAGTTACATGTATACTTATGTGTATATGCTTTGATTAATTCGATTTCCACACGAATTGTAATGTGAAATCCTTGATTATTTACAGGGAAAAATGGAGAATCTGAAAAGGGGAATTCAAAATCAAGACCAAGAACAGGGAACCAACAAGATCGATCTGCTCTCATCGATATAAGCAACGACTCGCCGATTGTTGGGCTTGCAATTGGAAGATTGGTTGAAACCCCATTGTCGGAAACATCGAAAATGAGGAACAGCAACCAAGCAAAGGACCCCATCAAGACTCCTGGTTCAGGGGAGGCTCTTCTGAGGGGTCAAGTCAAGACCCTTTTGCAAAAAGTGGAGGAAGATGCTGAGCTTTCGAAACTCTCATCGGAACACAAACCTTTCTCTCACCTCAAAGGCTGCTTTGTCAACTCTCCGACGGAGCTTCTTGCCCCTACTCCGGCCAATACACCCCTTGTTCTGAACCTCTCTAACAATGAAGGCTTCAAAAACAGTTGTTTGGCTTTGGTCACTCCTTCACCTGTGCAAGAACAGTTGATGACATCTCAGGTATATATTTCTTGATTTTTAGATACTTTCTTTACAATTCGAAATTAGGTTTTCCTGTGTTCATTCACGTCCATTGATTTCTTGTTTGTCTGGGCATCGAAACGTGGAATTCTCAATTGGGTTTTGTATTGTAGACGTTTTTACTGATTTCTTGATTGTACGATAATGTGTCAGATGGTGACTGAACTGCTGGAAGGAACAGAACAAGCGGGTCCTGTATGTGAGAATAGCTCGATAACTAGGTCGTTGCTCTTGGACTTCACCGAGAAATTAGAGGGTTCTGATACATCAGGGTGTTCCTCTGTGCTGACAAATATTGGAGGAGAGAGTGAAGGCAAAGAGATGTCGTCTAGAATGGAGGAGGAGGATGCTGCTTCTATTTGGTCTGTTCAGGTTAATGCGAGTTCCAAAGACGATGAAGAAGAAGATGAAGACAGCATTGAAGAAATCAAAGAAGATGATGATTATGCAGAAGAGGAGGAGGAAGGAGATGATGGAGGGTTTGTTGATGAGTTGTGTGAATGGATGAGCAATATCAGTGTGTGTGAAGGGAAGTTGATTCCCAAATTCAGTGGAAAGCATACCCGATTCGTATACAATAGGTATGATGAGATTGAAGGAGAAGAAGTGTCTGGTGGTGGCGGGGAAAGTGAAGCATCATTTGCTGTTTCGACTGGTATTGTGCGCTTGAAGGGCTTGCCAACACCAGAGGGAAAGCACTTCCGATTTCCGGAAGAGGAGGAAGAAGAAGATAACTGAGAGAGCATTGAGAATCTTATTCCAATGACACCATTTCTGAGGATGTTTTGTTTTTCTTAGTTCATGTTTTTGACCAATTCATTTACAAGTGAATTGGACCTCTCGTTGTTGTGGGACTATTTGAGGAATTACATGTTGGCACCTAAATGAATACACACTGTTGAGTTGCAAATCTTTTCGCAAATACGCTTTTTTGTATTATGAAAGACGGAAGTATTTTATAGATCAGATGGAATATCCGCAATTAGAAAGGACACATCTAACCATACATTAGATTAAAAAACAAAACGAGCATGTCTCGCTAAATTACGGGCTACTTGATGGGACTATTTGAGGAACTACATGTTGGCACCTAAATGAATACACACTGTTGAGTTGCAAATCTTTTCGCAAATACGCTTTTTTGTATTATGAAAGACGGAAGTATTTTATAGATCAGATGGAATATCCGCAATTAGAAAGGACACATCCAACCATACATTAGATTAAAAAACAAAACGAGCATGTCTCGCTAAATTATGGGCTACTTGATTCGCCCTTCGCCTAACAGCACAGAACTCGATGCTTCAATCCCAACATCTTCCAGAATAACATCAAGCGGGTTCAAACCTTTTTGGCATTGCGGCCACAAACATACCAAGCTCATCTCGGACAACAATCCCAACACCAATTGACCGAAAATCTTGAAAAATGGCTCCATCAAAATTCACCTTAAGATAGCCCGCCACTGAGGGATATTCCATTTAACCCTATCCGACAACCTGTCTCTTCAGTCCTTTTCAGGGTTCATCAATATCATCAGAGCCAAGGAATGCGGAGGGATATACCCAGGCACTTTGCGCAATGTTTTTCGTTTACTGCTATTGCAAAACGTCACTCCGATTCCCCCACATAGCATCAAGGATGCCGCGAGCTCATTACCCCGAAAGTACTCCCGAACCAAACTTGGACATTGTTGTTCCCCGATTGTGGATCCGCCACAATCAGGTGGCTCAACGTTAGTGGCCCTAGAAAAATAATTGTAGTCATTTTAGCGGTATTTTTATTACAAACTTTCTGCAAAAGAAACTTCAAAAAAAGGTATTGAATGTGTTTTTTCCTAAAAAATTCAAATCACAAAATTGAATCCAAATACCAAATAGATACTCAATTAATTACCAATAATTACGGTAACAACACCGGACACCAAAAAGAACAGTTGCTCTAAAGATCAAGGTCAAAATTACGTCCGAGCAGAAAATAGATTAGACAACTAGCAATTAATTCAAAGCAATATTTACATCGAATTTACAAGAAGCAATTGCCGACGACCTACTGAGGTATACTGCTCTTTAAGCCGGGGGGGCCTACTACCATGAGTTAGAACCAGGGATGCCATGTCGGATCCATCATACAAAGGTTCCTTGGGGTCAAAGCGGCTTCAACCAACTCTGTAACACCTCTCTGCACTGATTGTGGTGGATCCACAGCATTCTCTTCCTACAGACAGTTAAACAAATTCAGGTCATGTGTACAGTTTGATTGCAGCAATAGGGAATTAGAAATTTTGTTCCCCCATACATAAAAGCCACAGAAAGTTTCTTTTGCGTGCATATAAGCTGTACTCATAATTTGGATGCTCGAAATGTGGTATTCACGACAAATTTTCATCAAACTTACCTCATCACATACATATTGTGGGGCTATTCCATTGATCCGGTCGATAACATGATCCACATTTGTCGTGATCTTTTGTTTAAAGTCAACGGGGTTCATGTTACCCCCTCCGACGACAGGGGCAAGAGGCATCCCTAGAGGTCTTCTCCAAGACCAAGATAAGAGCTCATCCCGGAAAAACATGGCTAAATGATGCCATAAATGCTGACTTTGCTGCATTTAATGAAATTGGAACGGAATATTGGTATGAAAAAATAAATTCTACTGTTAAAAAATAAAAAACAAATTTGTGTAGAGAAGCTCACTTTTGGTGAAACAACAGCCTGAGCTGCTGCACACATGGCAGAAACGACAAGGCCTTCCACCCCGAAATGTGAGAAGAAAGCCTGTAAATTCCTCGTCAAGCGGAAAGGAACTGGTTCGCTAAACTCAATCATTCCATTCGCATCATAAGCCGGGTGAAAATCAGTCTGGAATATTTTGCCAGTGTTTTTAGCAAACAAAATCTTGTTAGGGGACCGTCCCCCAATTTGAAGCATGAATGACATGAAACTTGAGAGGGCCAACTGAATGGCAAATTGCTTCTTGAAAGCCCACATATGGTTTGCACTTAGCAGAGTCTTGTACATGTACTGGGACACAATGCTATCGGTCACATAATTCTTTGTTATGTCGTTATAAGCATGGAGGCGGAGATCTACCACAGCTTCCGGAGAGATCTGGCCAGATATTGCTTGGTTGAGCTGTTCTTTGAAATAGGTTATGGGTAGGTCTGCCTCTCTGTCGTTCCTAGCACAGTGGTTCTCATACACCTCAAGAAAGGTACTGTACATTAAATCATCTTCGACCATGCGTACCTAGTGTAGGTAAGCAGTAACATTAGAATGCAAGCCTATTCAGATAAAATTCCATCCTATTTTGGCTGCATGTTTCGTGTGTGTATATATGATATATCAAGGCTAAGTGATCTTCAGAATACGTACGCAAAGCACATACTTCAAGGTGAGATTCACTGTCGGCATCTCGGAAAGTCCGAAAAATCTAATAACATGACATTTCTTGTACATTGGCTGAAAATTCGAACTGTTCTAATGGAAAACATTTTGACCTCGCGAAATTAACAACTGAACTTATTACCTGGGACCAAACAGGGATAATAATTGGAGTGTGAATGCAAATGTGGCGGCGTCTTGATTCCTTGTGTTTGTCAAACATTCTGTTCATCACACGGAAAAGCTGCAGCATGCGTTCATCACTTCTAGCATTGGGAGTCAAAGAAGTCTGAACAATAAAATGTCGCTGGGAGCCGTCAGAGCCTATTAGAGTCAAGCGCCGAAAACTGCTTCCATGCCTTCGCACAATCGGAATATCTGCTCCAACCCTGTCTAACTTTACCGCATGATCAGGTGTAACTTCCTGAAAATACGGATAATTAGCTATAATAGCAAAAGAGAAGCATTCAGCCACAAACAGCCAGGAAAAGTAGAGAAATAAAGAAATTAACAAGAAGAGGAAAACAAGATAACAACTGAACCTTGAGAAAGAATAACAAGTAATAAGCATTGCAGGACAGATTAAATCCCATTTATAACTTAACATAATATTCTCAATAGAAGACTTGTTTTTATGATTATCCTGAAGTCGTAAATGTCTAAATGATATAGTTCCTCTGTCCCAGCTTGTTGTCTGTTACGGACCTTACGCTGTTACCACTTTTGCGGACATCTCCAAAAAAACAATACTTTCTACTGTAGTCATCTTAGATGAGTTTGCAAACTTTGCTAACAAGAACTAATAGAGATATTTTGACAGGTGAAAAGAATTTTCCGGAAATATCCACAAAAAAATAAATTAATTCATCAATAGTATAAAGGGCACAATTGCCGAAAATGGATAAACAAAATGGGCTAGAGGGAGTCATGATTTTACTAACTGAAATTTTTTTTTTTTTGACAAGGAACTACAGCCCAGTTGCTATGGTTAAATGTGCAAAAAGTGCATTGATATCTGTGGAAGATTTATAATAGTTGTGGAAGTGCATTGATATGTGTGGAAAGTGCATTGAACTGTAACTTTTTTAGTGCATTATCCACTGCCCAATGCAATGTGGTCAGCAGAACCATTCTGAGACAGTATAGATCATAAAAAATCTTCCAACGATTCACCCTACCACATGGCAACGGAAATTGTTGCCTGGGTACAATTTAGTCAAATACCTGATCTGAAAAATACTGTCCTGGAACCTCCACATCTACAACATGGAAGTCACGCAATACCCTGCTTTCCTCTTCCAGCTTCAACACAGCAGGAAACTTGTCCTCAACATTGCTCTGGAGAACATTTTTCCAATGCTTCAATCGCTCCGTCAGTTCAGATAGAGTGGCTGGGAATGTAGTTGTGCTTTCTGGATCGAGATCGCGTTCGAAATCCTGCTTGTACTCTCGCACGAACTCAACATGCTTGTTCACAGCATCTGCTGAAAAGCATGCCCTACAAACACCAGAGAGCTCCTTCTTCAGAGACTGGGGGACTTCTGCAGTAGTTGCAGTCGGGTACTTATAACAGCGGTGGAGCAAAGCGTTAACAACTGCCAGTAGTCTCTCCTCTGGCAGGGTGACAAACCTTGAACCAATTTCCGTGAGCAGAATCTGCAAAATGAGTTGTTGTTTCATGTGTAACAACAATAAGTGCTGATAAAAAGCTTTCTCACGCATTAACCCTCCAAAATAAAAATATATACTAAAGGAACAATCAAAGAAGTGTGTCATGGAAAAAGCAATTAGGAGAGACACTACACTCATTTGTAGCTCATGCATTCTCACAAACAAAATAAGCATTGCCAAATATTAGAAACCTCAAAAGGTGGACAATAATGAAAAAACTACAGTATGTTCATGCTTGTGCATGCAGTTTTCTTTTAAACAAAATGCATTGGCACTTGCGGAAAGATACTAGAATCCTCAATAGGTGAATGATAATGAAACAACAGTAAGTTTATCACCTCAAGTTCACTAGCCAAATTAGTGTGTTTGCTTCTAAGAGCCTCCATTATATCTTTTGCAGCATCAAAGGCACTGGCGGCAGAAGCAACCAAACCTAGAGCTCCATTACGTCTTATTGCATTATGACCATCGTTAACAGCTGAAGGACTCTGTTGGATGGATTGGTCATTCCCAGCCTGCACACTGCCTTCAACACCTGTGGATCTGTCAGATTCTTGCACCTGAGAATTACCACCATCATGTGACCCAACACCACCACCGGCTTGACTTCCTTGATGAATCTGATTTCCTGGGGCTAAAGAGTTCACACCATGGCTCCCCACTCTCGCATTCCCATCAGCCAAGCTGATAGAACTAGCACCAGCCAAATTTTGTTGCATTCTTTGCTGTGCCAATGCTAGTCTACCGAATTCAGATTTATTTGCAACATCACGGCGTTCAAGCAAGTACGTGCGCAGCCAGTAATACAGTGCCTAATAATTTGCAATAGGAGGATTCAAGATATTAAAACATAGTAGTGACAGAATAACCCATATAAGTTCCGCAAGAAGGAGCATTTACCTGAGGATATACGGTGGCAATTTTTAGTAGAACAAGTTTGCAATGCGGAGCTTCTGTCCTCTGCAAGGAAAGTAAGAGTTGCGGAATCCAAGAGAGCCAAACCCAGTTCGGTATTTGGTCCATATACTTGTCGAAGGCTTTTCCCACAAGGCCACCAGGAGTATCAAAACTTAAAAGATATAAAACACGGGCTAAATGGCTTCTGGCATTAGGAATGCCAAATTTGATACCTTGAAGAAAACAGCTCACAGCATACTCTAACCAAATCTCCTCATGGGTCTCTTTATAAGCCTGAAACAAATAAAACGCGGATTAGCTATTCCGCTTACGAGCAAAAACAAACGGTATGTTCAGCAATAGAGAATGAATACCAAGTCACAATAATTCCCCCAGCTAATCCATCCTTTAGGCAAGTTTTTGAAGAGGCTGATGGCATTAGAATATGCCAGGTTAGCACCCTCGCAATCATTCATCTTCAATAAGAAATCACCCTTGAGGCGGAAAATTTCTGCCTTATGCTTCACAGGAAAATATTCCAGATTTGTACTGCTGATCAAATTAAGGCCACTGGTAAGCTCTCCCCCCTTCATTTCAAGATACGCCTTTGCTTGTTCTCTTATTTTGACAAAGGCTTCCTGCAAATATGTCACACAGAATAGATGAGACAGCTGCATCCAGTTTCCATTAATAATCATTCCCCAGACAAGGAATTTAACAAAACTAACCAAAGAAATGGTACCTGAACTTCCATGGTTGAATGTCCATACATCTTTTCCAATATCGAGACACAAACATCATTCAGGCCCTGCTTACGAGCAATATGGGCAAGCTTATTGACATTCCATGCCTTGTCACGGTAACCAAGGTGATGAAGTTGTGGATTTGTGGTACCAAATTCCCTAAATGCATCAATTACTCCATTGTACATTTCATTTCTCCACTGGAGCAAATCATACCAAACAGTTAAACCGTCCCATTCATTAGGGGTGCGAAGTCTCCACGTCTCAAGAATGTCCTTGAGATCTGCGTATAGGCTACCATGTACACCAACAACAGAACTTCCTGCAACTTTGTTTCCGTTGGCAATGTCCACTATTATTCTGGCTGATTCTTGAACTTCAACCAGTTGTTGGAATTGCTGTAGAAGAGGAATCCTTGCATGAACAGACATCTCAGGCAATTGCCACCATTGTTCCAAAGCAAGATCTACACCTTTTCCCACAATGTTTTCAGCTTCTGCCACGCCGTTAGTATTTTTTTCATGAAGGGCAAAGTAGGCTTGAATAATACGGAACTTTGGAGTTTCATCTACTTGAGCCTTCAAAATAACATCTTTCAAATATGCCCAATCCGGCTGTTTCCAAAGACTGTCCAATAGAATCTCATAATTATCAACAAGTTTCCCAAAGTCGACTAAAGCATCCCATTGACTGAGTTGACTTGCACAATAAAGCCACTGCTCTTCCCAAAGACACATCTCAGCCTTCGGTACAGTGTTATTGTACGTGCCTTGAGTTGCCTTAACCATGGCTTGGTAAAATAGGCTTTGAGCACGCTGCCAGTAACCATGCTGAACAAGGGACAACCCAGTCCTAGTTTCAGCAGTGATTGACCTTTTCTTCCACAACCCACACCTCATATCTTCTTCATTGAGCAATCGATAAAGCTCAGCTAGGGACTCAGAACACTTTGTGTCATTCAAGAATACCATGACATGACTTTCGAGCAAACCCAATGCAATGTGCCACGCATTGTAAGTCTTTCCAATGTATTTAATGAGCTCACTAGGGATTCGAGGCTGAGGATGGCTCAACTGAAGCCCTTCTAGTAAAGCCTGCACCACATTTGGTCTGCTTGCCTGCTGCTTCTTGTGGTAGTCTTTTGATAAGAGAGTTATCAGTGGTTTAGCAAGCTGTACCTGCTCATCCTTGTGTAAGGTTACCCAAACAATGGGGAAAACCAACACCCAGAAATGATACGCGACATTTGCTTCCGTATGTGCCAACTCTCTTAAGGGAATAATGAGATCACCCACCTACAAGAGGAAAAAAGCAGCTCATAATCATATACTGGAACGTGATCCCAAATTGAACAAGGACTAAAAAAGGTCAACAGGTGACTTCCATGGAGGTCCATAAGAGAAACTTACAATAAACCCACAATTGAATCCGAAACAAAATCAACTTAAATGAATCTCTGGTTTATTTCAAATTGTCAGAAAACTAGTTTTAAGCGCATAACTGGCACACCACCTCCATAGTATGCCCTGACCACTACATATGGACTGCAGACTAGAATGTTACACAGCACCCAAGCAACAAATTTACTCCTGCTAATACTTCAAAACTGCTCAAAAGTGAATGACTCACCTGAAGTCGGCTCATCTCATCTAGAAATTTTGCATGTTTTGATACAAGGCTATCAAATGTTAGAGGAGCTTCCTCAGAACCTTCTGGAACATCAGTATCCATGGGCTGCATTCCAGAAGAGTCTGGCAGAGATCCTGAAACAACTACTGGTCGGAGCCTGGCAGAGTTTGGAGCAAGAGTAATAGGACTATCCTCAACTAAGATGGCAAGAAGAAGATCTAGTCCGTGTTTAAGCCAGAAGACATCACTCAAAGCTTCCCAGTCCTGGACTTGGATTATGTACTGCAGTCTTGTGAACAATGTTTTCCCTAGAGATTCATGATAAAGAGAGAAAAATCTCATCCTCATTTCAGGGTCTTTTGCCCTCAAACCGAGCAAGAATTGCCTCTCTACCTTTTGGAATACTTCTTGCCGTAGGTTGAGAGGATATCTGCACGTCAGGTAAATCATTAATTCTGATATCCTAGTCAAAGTTTTAACACAAATAAACTCAAAACGTGTAACTCACTTGGTTGAATCTGCACAAAGTCCATAAAGGAGCTCAAGATATTTCCCGTCCCACTCTTCCAGATCAGCAAGAGTGAAGTTCTGCCTGTCAACTTGTGAAACCTTATGAAGGAAAGAAACTACTTCCTTCGGAGTAAGAAAAGAACTTGATCCGACAGGCATCCCAGGCTTACTAAAGTCATACTCTATCCACCTCTTCAGTACATCAAGTATGCAAAGAAGCACAGTAGCATCAGTACCTTTCTCAGAGAGCAAGCTATTCAGAACTTGTGTAATTGATCGTTTGCACTCGGGAACAACCATCACCCTTTCACCGATAAGTTTCAAGACAGATTTAAGATTAGTAATGACACCTTCAACATCGGCACCTGGCCGGGAAGAAGTTACAGCAGACTCTGGATCTGTTCTCTGACCCTGAAAGAGAAACCAGAGATACATGTAATCCCATTAATATGACAAGATAGAAGTGGTTGGAAACAATTAAGACCAACAGAGTAAGCATACTATACAACTACGATATATGAAGGGAAGGTAAATAAAAGTGCATTCGACCAATTGTGAACAACTACTAGAAGCACAAGAAAGCACATTTCACTAGACGGCCACAAAAGTTCATATGTTCACAGTTTCCCTTTGCTGCGACGTATGAAAGATTTCCAGACACTTGATGAAAGCAAAAACAGAGCCAATCAATAGAGAGAAAATATTCTGCACATATCAAACATGGTAACTTCCAAACTGCACTGAAAACTTGCAAAACAAAATAAACTACAGATCAGGCACATCAAAGTTAATCTGCTTGGTTGGTGTCTCCATGTCAGGGGGTTTTACTTTCAGACCAGGATCATGTTTATGCCTGCAAGGCTGCAACATTTAATCCGGCCCATCCACATTTAAGCTGTTTAAATCAGAGCCCCACGTGTCACGCAGAGTCTAAACCCTAATTCCACTACTACAAGCTTTGCTTCTCTTTAGAACTCTCTTTTCTGTGTGTGTGATTCTGCACGTGGAAAGGTCCTTCCCTTTCTCATCTCTCTCACCGGGCACAATACCCACGATGGAAGGTCTGCAACGTCTAATTTCTTGAGATCTGAAACACAGGTTTGGGCAAACATAATCTCCACGAATCTCTCTCAATTTTCCCTTGGTTATTTTGTCAAACCGAAGAGGCCCGACTAAACTGGTCTGAGCTGACCGAAACAGTTATTTGATCTGTTGGCTTCGGTTTTAAACATGGGAAAACCGAATCCATGGTTCGGTGGTCAGTTTGGTCCATACTGGACTAATTTCTCTCCAAGTTGCAGCTCATAATGATCAAATGCCAAAAGTGGACAACAGACAAGATCAACTGGGTTGTGAGCTCTTTGATCATTTGATGGTTTTTCCTTATAGACGATCCTAATCACTGGCCAAAAATGGTTAAGGAACTAAAAAATGGCATACCTGTCTGGCATAAGAACCAGTTGCCAACACCATGTCCCGTGCAAGACGTTGGAAAACACGAACCAAGGTGAAAGGATCAATGAAGTTCTTCTGCACCTCTGCCAATGTTTTAATGACATATAGGACAAAGCTAATTGTACTAGCAGAGCTATCTTCCCCAGAGGTCTGCTGAGTTGTAACAGAGGCAAGGTGTTTCTGAATGAGCTCCTCCACCTTTTGATACAATATTTTCACCTCTTGTGGTGTACTAGCCGCTTCCAGAGGAAAAGCAACGAAGACCATTTTCAACAACGAACACAATGACTTTCCCGCATCCAACAGTTTATACTTGAAGCAGGGTTCAAGAATCTGCAAAACAGATCCGATAAATATGATACAGAATTTCAGCCTAAAACTGGCTAATAGAAGAAATAAACACTTTGTTTGGTTTTGAGTTTTGAGAAAAAAGATTGATGTAATGAGTGGTAATAAGTGGAGAGAGAGATAGAGAAACTTATTGGAAACTGTGCAGAGAGTAAAAGGTTTTTCTGGAAAATGGTAAAAGAACAAAGTGAAAGCTTTCTAAAGATATACATACTTGAGAAATCTGGTTGATGTTATTTCTAATGAACAAGTGTGGTTGCTTCTCCAGAACCTTGTTCATGACATCCAAGCCCTGTGCAAGAGCCGTCGATGGGTCCTTTGATTGAGATGGTTGAATACTGCTTAGCAGCTTCTCTAGATAGTTGAACTTGACATTTGCATTTGGCCACACCTCCAAAGCTTGTGATAGGAGATCTAAAGCATGTTTGTACATATGACTTGCTTCCTTATCCTTTGGCTCTATGACCAATGCCACCTATTTTGGGAAGCGCATGCCTATGTTATTATGTGTACTTTTACAAATGATACTCGAAGAAGATTTAACGAAGAGATACTCAAGAACTACAAAATACATAAGATAAAAGAGTGATTGAAACATGTAGCAAGATAATTTTGTAAGCAGAAGCACTGCAACAGGAAGCCTACCTCTTCAATGAACTTAGATATTGAGAGAAAACAAGGAGGAGGTGAAAGGAATAAATAAAGAGAGAGGGCCTCACTCGTATAAGAAAATTGATGATCATTTCTTCCATAGCTGCATTTGGCTTGAATTCTTCATCAGGTTGGCCAGCAGATCCAGGGGTCTCTATATTTGTGATTGATGAGGCACCAGGACCACCAGGTGACATGACACCAAGGCTTTGAAGACCAGGTTCAACCTTAACTCTCTTAGTAGGGTCTTCTGCAAAATTCGATCCGTCCACCATACGTTTAGAATCAGCACCAGTAGACCCGTGGTTGAGTCCATCACTGTTCTGGTTAGAGACATCACTACTACTAACTACTTTCATTTCATTCTGCCTTTGCCTTTCCCAACCAACAACCAGCCCAGCAAGTTCAATAGCAAGACGCCTGTTCTCTGCTGTCGTATTATATGGCAATCCAAGTCGACTCAGAGAATTTACCATCTGAGGAACAAACTGTGCTCTGCAGCTGTAAAAGAGATCTGAATGGCGAACAATGAGCTGGAAAATGTGTATTAAATTAGGAATTGAGTGACCTTCCTCGACCAGAATCTTTTTCGTGTAACGTATCCAAATAGGCATACGGGAATCACCAAGAGGCAATCTTCGAGGAAGTGCTGGCATTAGAATATCTAGGGCCTGCTTGACCAACATTTTATTTTCTGGCTGGCAAGTTCTGAGAAGTGCAACAAACACCTGCATTGCGCAACTTGCAGTCAGGATCAAAAATAAAAATTCATGTCACTATTTCAACCATTACAGCGTAGATTTAGGAAATACAAACAAACCTTGATCTCTATATCAACACATGAATAATACAAATTATACATTTCCCATAAAGTGATTCGCAAAGAGAACGTATTAAGGAAGCTGTAGATTTTTACTCCCACGACTTATTTTATTTCTCATTGACAAAATCTCAATCAACAAATTTTACATAGCACTGAAGCTTGATGCCTGTGGCAACTTGCGCTCTAACTTAACTATTCATGATAAATCTCCACGATATGATATACTCTAATAGTTTTATAACAAGACGAGAGAACATAAATAAACATGAGACGCCAGAGAGAGAGAGAGAGAGAATCACCATCACCCCCACTGCACCAAAATAGAAGGCAATTACAAATGGCAAACCGTCAGTAAAGAACACAGTACAAGATCAGCGCTGGAACAGACGGGGTACTACAGAGATATTATCATACATCTACTCCCTGAATAAAGGGCATACCCAATGCCCAAAGCTCAGCTTCCGCATATGGGGAAGGGTTGATGTACTGTTAAATTGTTAGAGGTTATTTTGTTATGTATCTTTTACATAGGGGAATATTTGTACTTGTACCTTTGTCCATATATGTATACAAAGTGTGAGAGAGAGAAACCTAATTTTGGTTGGCTCTCCTTTTTCCCCCCAATTTCACATGGTATCAAAGCTCCACGATACCTAGGGCTCTCTTCGGTTTTTTCATTGATCTGGGTCATCGTCGATCACCCATGGCTGCATCTGGGAGACGCTAGCTGAAGACCCAGGTGATTCTGACCCTGGTTGACCTTCGTCGGCCTTTCATTCGTTACCCAGATCTGTTTGTGACTTAGATCTGTTCTCCCAGCTGAAGACCCAGCTGGGATTCGACCTCACGGTCCTCACCAGCCACTTCCGATGACACCCAATCTTTTTCCGACGACGCCAAGTCTTGCAGGAGGTTCGCCAACCTTTTCCGACGACACCCAGTCTCGCCGGAGGTTCGCTGGACCGACCTCATACGGCTACTGTTCAACCACTTACAGGTGCGTTTTCAGGGTTTTTTGGGCTGTCGGAGGTGGTTTTTTGGTTTATCAGAGGCTGGGTATGTTGATTTTGAGTTCATACGGGGTCGAATAGGTCTCTGTTTGCTGCTGCTGTTGTTTTCAAGGCTGTTTAGTGTTGGGTTTATTGGGTATTATTTGTTTGGAATCTCTGTTCTTGTGTTGATATGTCGGGGAATCCACAAAAAGCTTCCGTTGATACAAACATTGAGGGGAGTCGTGTTGGGACTCTGGATAACACTCCCCTTGATATTTGTCAAATTAAGTTGGATGGTACCAACTATTTGCTCAGGTCTCGCTCTTTTACCGTGGCCATTACGGCCCGTGGCATGTAAAAATTTATCGCAGGGCGGCAGGGCCTGTTACACAACCAACAGATGTTGGACCAGAACTTGACACTTGGAAGTCACAGAATGCTTTGCCTATGACTTGGTTATTCAACTCTATGATACCTACTATTCGTCATACCTTCTTCTCCTAGATACCCCATATACAGTTTGGATTATTGTGGCACAAAACCTATTCCCGAAAGGGTAATGATGTTCAAGCCTTTGAGTTAAGGAAGAAACTTAGGGGATTGGATCAACACAATCGATCTCTTGCTGAGTATTATGCTGAGTTGCGTGGAGTGTGGCAAGAGCTTGATTACTATTGGGTTTTTCAAGTTGTTTGCACTGCTGATGCCACTACATTTCACCAGATGGTGAAGAAGGAGCGCATTTATGATTTCCTTGTTGGTCTTGACATAGAATATGATCCGATTCGAGTGCAAGTGCTAGGCCGGGTTCCTTTTCCTACTCTAGGAGAGGCTTATGCATGTGTTCAACAGGATGAGAGTAGACAGAGTGCGATTGTTCATCCTCCAATTCCGGATCGCTCTGCCTTAGTTGTTATTCCTCCTCCACGGGATGGTAAGTCTACCCAGGGTCAGCTTGGTGATAAGAGTGGTCTTGTTGATAAATAATTGCTCCGGTGTGACTATTGCAATAAAACCAGGCATTCGAGGGAATTCTGTTGGAAGTTAAATGGTCGTCCCTCTCGTGGGAAAGGCAGTGGTTGAGGTGGTGGTCCTGTGCATTCTCATGCACATGTTTTGGAGTCTACTGTTGACATGTTGCCTGACCCTATTGACGCTCATTTGCAAGCTCCCGTGCCTGGTACTTCCCAAAGTGGTGGTCCTTTTTCTCAGGGGGAGTTACAGATTCTCAGGCGCCTGATGGCCAAGCTTGATTCTCCATCTTCCACGGCTTCAACTTCCACTACATCCTCGTACTTTGCTCACACAGGTATCTCAGCTAATGCATCTACTGTTTCTTCTTCTCTTCCTTGGATAATAGATTCTGGTGCCACCAATCATATGACAGGTTGTTCATCCTTTTTTGACTCCTACTCTACATGTTCTGGTAAAAATAAGGTCAGAATAGCTGATGGTTCCCTATCTACTATTTCAGGGAAAGGTTCATCCGCTATTCTCCAACCATCTCTCTGTTAGTAGTCTAACCCACTCATTGAATTGCACCGTGACATTTTTTCCTACACATTGTGTCTTTCAGGAGCTGGATACGGGGAGAATGATTGGCAGTGGTAAAGCTCATGGTGGTCTATATTTTTTGGAGTCTGCACCTCGTCCATCTTTTACACCCATGTCATTGGGTCAAGCTCTTGCAGCAGATACGAGTTCAGCTCTTCCTTAATTGCATCAATGGCATCATAGATTAGGTCACCCATCTTTTGTGATTTCAGAAAAACTTTTTCCAACTTTAACTAAGCAACGTAGTAGGAGTCGGTTTTTTTTTTAAGCTTGTGAGCTGGCTAAATACAAACGCTTTTTTTATGCTCATGTTAATCAAAGAAGTGATTCCCCTTTTACAGTTATCCATTCTGATGTTTGGGGTCCTTCCCTAGTTACTTCTACTTCTGGTTATCGATGGTTTGTCACTTTTATTTACTGTTATTCTCGTGTCACTTGGGGTGTATTTACTTCGGTCCAAAAATGAAGTTTTTTCATGCTTTAAATCTTTTCATCAGATAGTTCGTACTCAATTTGACACCAACATTAAAATCCTTCGTAGTTATAATGGGACTGAGTACCTTGATGGGCAGTTTCGGGTATATCTTAGTATGGCATTCTTTTTCAAACAACTTGTGTTGGCACTCCACAGCAGAATGGGGTTGCTAAACAGCCTAAACGTAAAAATCGTCACCTTGCTGAGGTAGCCTGTTCTCTCTTGTTCACCATGAATGTCCCAAAATTTTATTGGGGCAAAGTTGTTCTTACTGTCGCTTATCTTATCAATCGCATGTCATCCAGTGTTCTTCAGTTTAAAATTCCTCGAGTTTCTCCCTCGTAGTTCTTCGGTTTCTTCCCTTCCACCCAAAGTCTTTGGTTGCATGTGTTTTGTCCATGCTCCTAAACATCCTGGTGGCAAGTTAGATCCCAAGGCTCGTAAATGCGTTTTCCTTGGCTATTCCCCTACCCAGAGGGATATAAATGCTACGACCCTCACTCCCATAAACATTTTGTTTCTATGGATGTCAATTTTTGGGAAACAACTTCTTTTACGCTCTCTCCACTACATCTCTTCAGGGGAAGAATAATATGGAGGAAGAGATGTTGACATCCCATAATCAGGAGTCATAGTCTTACTTCTCAATACCTCGTTATGGTGAGGGGGAGAAGGAAAACTCTAGGGAAGAACCCATATCTGAAGCAAGAGCAGAACATGACATGAGTGGCCGAGATGTTGATGATGATAGGCTTTACCCGCATAGGTTGCCTAACTTGCAGAAGTTTTCTCAACAAAAAAAGGAACAGCCGGCTTGTGCGATACCACCTTGCCAATCACTATCACCTACTCTGGCTTCAAGTCCAGTTTTTAATTCTTAAAGCTCATCCTGCTCAAGAGTTCGAGATTAAGGACTTGGGGTCATTGAGATACTTTCTTGGGATGGAGGCGGCAAGATCTGATAAAGGTATCTTTATCTCCCAAAGGAAGTATATTCTTGATCTCTTTGAAGAAACGGGGATATTGGGGTGCAAACCTGCAGACTCACCTATTGAGGCTAATCATCATCTCAGTGGAGCTGTTGGGGAGCATACAGATAAGGAAAGATATCAGAGGCTTGTGGGCCACCTAATATACTTATCTGACACTAGACCAGATATTACATATGTCGTTGGAGTTGTCAGCCAATTTATGCATGAGCCACGTACAGTGCATCTATATGCAGTTTATCGTATTTTGAGATATCTCAAATCAACTCCAGGTAAAGGAATTTTGTTTTCCAATCATGGTCACTTGAGGTTGGAAGCATTTAATGATGCTGGGCTGGTTCAGTGGATGATAGGTGTTCCACTTTTGGCTACTGCACCTTTTTTGGTGGGAATTTGGTTACTTGGCGCAGTAAGAAGCAGTCAGTGGTAGCTAGATCCAGTGCAAGCTGAATATAGGGCTATGGCTCACGGTGTGTGTGAGCTTTTGTGGCTCCAAACCTTGTTGAAGGATTTGGGACTCTTTGATGATGGTCCTATGAAACTTTATTGTGACAACAAAGCGGCTATAAATATTGCTCATAAATCATAATCCGGTGCAGCATGACAGAACGAAGCATATCGAGATTGACAGGCATTTCATAAATGAAAAGTTGAGCAAGGGTTTGATATGTATGCCGTTTGTAAGGTCTAAGGACCAGTTAGCCGATATATTTACGAAAGGGCTTAGTAGTAAGATTTTTCATCCCATTGTGTTCAAGTTCGGATTGATAGATATCTTTGCACCAACTTGAGGGGGAGTGTTAAATTGTTAGGGGTTCTTTTGTTATGTATCTTTTACATAGGGGTATATTTGTACTTGTACCTTTGTCCATATATATATACAAAGCGTGAGAGAGAGAAACCTAATTTGGGTTAGTTCTCCTTTTTCCCTCCAATTTCACACACAGCCTTGCAATCAAGCAATGGAAAAAGTAACTAAGTGAGAGATTCCATTAACAACTGGAAATTAGTATTGGTTTCCAGGATAGGTCTTAAGTTGAACATCATTTTTCAAAGTTCTAGGAGTGATGTAACATGGAAGAGAAACGATATTATAAATGTGCTGACCACAGACCATATAAACCTAACAAACAAAACCAGACCCAGAAAACAGTGAGCATGCCTTGTACAGTTACAGTTTCTATGATTGACTCAAGATCAATGATAATTCAAGAAGGGGGACTAAATAGTAGGAGGGATTTCAACTGGTGGACCTTAGTTGGGTGGTTCCAACTTCTTGTGCTGAAATGAACAAGCAGAAAAATTTCGCACGTATCAGTTCATCCATCTTCCATTCGACAAACCCGTTCAAAAAAAAAAAAAACTTCCATTCGACAAACCACATTCTCGAAAGAGTCAACTAAAGCCATAATTGAGCTTTCAATTAGTACTTCTCCCCATACTAAGGTTCAAACTTCAAAGATGTCTACGATAAATATACTTTGGCCGTAAGCCTTCCTCAATGTCATTTGCTGAATCCAAATGGTGACATCTACATTTAAACTATCCAGCGACTCCCCTTTCTCGAGTGCATAGGGGGAAAGCACTGAATGTTCAGATATTATATTTGGTGATTGAAACCATGGGATAAAAGAAAAGCTACTCACGGATCGAGAGATGAACTGACAGTTTTGTGAGCGGCATAAAAATGCACGGAAGAATTGCTCAGTAAGTAATAAAGAAGAAATGAACTTTCATAGATTCTTGAGCTTGGATGTTCATCAGTTTACCTGGAGTATAATTTTCTCTGGGGCTTGATAGGCCTCCAAGAAGTGGCAAACGTTAACAAATGCCCATTGTTTACTGGCACTATCTTCACGCTTAAGATGGTTCCAGCCAAACTTGATCAGTTCTTTCCTATGATGCACAAGATCACTTTGAAGATACTTAAGAAGCAAAGTGGCCAGCTGCAGAAGTTCTATCCTCAAAGGCTCGTCATAATCAGCAGAAACCTATGAAATACACAACATAAAACGTAAAAGTTATGAATTGGAAAGGGATGAAACAACAATAATCTTACATCATATCAACACTTCACCTCTTCTGGAGGATCAAGAAGCTTGTCGACTATAGTTTTTATAATTGCAGTGTCAACCACCTCCCAACTTTGGCCAGTCTGAAAGGCATGGGCTAACATTGGAAGAATGAGCATTTGCATGACAACCACCAAATGATCAAGCCCAAGCTGTTTAGATTGGAAAAGGTTCAAGAAATGCAAAAGAAGTGTTTTCTTCATGTTTGGTTCATAACCCTCAGCAACCTGAGACACAAGAACATGTGACCAAAGGCACGTCAAATAGAGCAGGAGCCACGAATAAAGACACAAATGAAAAAAAAAATAGACAAAAATTTTAAAAATCATGAAAACCTTGAACAAACATACCTCAATAACATAGAACTCTTTCAGGAAAGTAAAATCAATGCGAGTGCGGAACAAGAAGATGGAGAGGATATCAAATAGAACATTCACTTCCGATTTATCATGTCGTAAGTAATTTAGAAAGCATTTGACAAGCCATTTGCTTTCTTTCACCTGCATTTTATTAGTCGTATCGTAAAAGATCAGCGGCATGTATATTAATTGAAACATGACCACAGAAAGGTGCAATTAAATTCATCATATCTAGCAACTCTGCGTGGCAAGAACTTATGATATCAAGCACTCAGCACAGGTAAAATAATATACATAACAGAAAGACATAGGCCTCATCAAGTGCATGAGCCACCATATATTTTCAAATACGGATAGTTCAAAGGATGAATCTGCTCTTCGGAATCATTAACCCTAGAAATGATTGTTTGGGATGTATCATGGAAATTCTTTGAAAGAAACCAATCAAATAACTTTTACGGGGTGGAAGAAAATATCTCTCATTCCTCCCTCAAATGGATCCTGCTTTCTGGTTTCCAAAGGAATGTTGTTATGTTGCCTTCAAGGATGGATTAATCCTTTGAATCCAGTACCAATGGGTATCATTCCACCAATTTTAAGAAAAATACGGAACAAATTCTGTGTACTAAACAGGAATAAAGCATATGAACGCGAAGCTAAGGAGATGGTGGACTCGGGTGTCAGGAATAGGTGGCATAGGATCACCAATTTTAAATGCTAATAATCAGAGAATAACAAAAAAAAAAAAAAGAATAACTGAATCATGCCACCTGTTAAAACACCTACATAAAACATTTCTTGTCATCATGTATGCGACCAATATAAACTTATTCAGTCAACTGTTAAAACTTGTACCACATTTGTTAATTACAACCTCCAAAATTAGTATATGAGCTTGGGCACCTCTCCTCTCTCCTCCATTTGGTTGCTAGACTTTTGGAGGCTTTGAAGATTGATTGGTTGGCCCGTTGTTTGTGCCTTAAGCACACCTTGTTTTGTTGAGATCACTTTGTTATGGACCCTTTGTTATATCTCTTTATGTGCAGGTCGAGGGTCGCACGGCATGGTAGTGTTAAAGCTTATTCTCACATGGGTTCATTATAAACTTCAAAACTAGAATCCAAGTCTGGGAAACCTCTCCTTTCTTCACCAATTAGTTAAAGTTGAAAGCTTTTACGTCAACTATGTTCCTCCCTCAGAAGTTCGAACCAAGAATAGGCACATGGTTCTGGACAGTTGAAGTTTGAAGTTTGTCCCGTATGGCACGTAAAGCCATACGGCATACACATGACATGCCACATAACCTTCATATGCTTTGCAACCTCGCCAAAGTGAACTATTTTGCTAAAACAACAGGTGTTAATTAGAACAATAGGTGTTGCACAACGCCAATAGGAAATTGTTTGAGAGCTATATTGGTAAAACATATCCCATCTAAAGACAACAACTTAACATCCTCACACCTGAACAACGTGAAAAGGGACCAAAAGTGGAACAGAGAAGATGTAAAACAAAGGCCAAAGTCCAGGCCAAGAGAGGATGAAAAAATTAAGGTGTAAATTACAGGGAAAGCAGCAAAGAAGAACAGATTTAGACGATTAGTTATTACGGAAAGTGAGTTAAACTCCACAAATGGTTTATATGTTTTTTCTCGAACTATATGATATATTTTCACCATTAATGCAACCCTTATACCACAGAAATGACAACACTCAATTAATTGACCCACATGGAAGAGAAAATGTCAGAACTGTAGAAAAGATCACAAGTTTTCCCCATTAATGCAACCCTTATAACAGAAAAATAAGGACGCCCAATAACTTGACCCAACTGGAAGAAAAAATTTTAGTACTGTATAAATATTCAGTCTGAAAACAAAGTACCACAACTATATCTGACTTCTACCTCCATAGCCATCAAACTTACTTGCATTAAGTTCAATTCCTGTTCATTTTGTAGCCGGGCCATTCTTGCAGGAGACTTCCATAGAAGTACTAATATATCAAAGACCATCCGATTACTATGTAGCCATCCAGGCATCAATTTAACCAGAGTTTTAATAAGAGCAAGTCCCTGAAAATAAGCATCTGATGTTGCACCAGGGGTTGCCGATGGTGGATTAGAACTCTCCGGGACTGGAGTAACAACTCCATCCTCACTCATTAAAGCTGCTTGCGCAGTTAAATCTCCCTGGGCAATTGAAGCATCAGATTTTGGTACAAATTCGGGAAAGACCCTTTCAAGTATCTTCTCTGGTGACTTTGAGAGCTCTTCTCTGAGGGGCTGCCCAGCATCTGATCGAATTATATACATAAACCTGGACTTGGTGCCAATAAAATTGAAGATGAGAAAAAACAAGAAAAAACATCTACTGACCATATTACAAGTAATTCACGGATAAATTTGTCATCCAAGCATCTTATCATTACCGTCTAAAGTATTTGGGCTGACATAATCGAGCAAGAAAATAGTCAACTGCAGCTGCTGGATAACGATTTAAAAATTTGGTGAGAGGGAGGCGATATGGGCTATTAATCTCACTATAAAATTGCCCGGGGGGAAGAGCAGCTTCTAAATCAATCGTCAAGGTTACAAGCTCATCAAGGAATTTCCCAGCAGCAGAAGGAAGCAGGTGGAATAGCTCAATAATAGCTGCACAGAAAGATTAATATACAAAATCAACAGGAATGTGGGTGTAACTGTGTCTACGTAAACAACCTTGAATATAGAAGGGGGGAAAAAACTAGATGATTCACCAGCAGCAATTTTCGGTTCTTCACCAGCCTTCCATGACTTCTGGCACAGAGCAAGTTTTTCGGGATCCAACCATTTCTTAAGGTGCTCTAACAATTTACCCCCCAATGTAACATTAAACCAGTTGGATAGTAGTTCCAGCAGTCTAGCCAAACCCTGCAGAAGGGGCATGCTGAGGTTTTTGGTGTGTGCCAAGTTCACTAATATGGGTCTCAGACTACTCTGAAGAAGTTCTTTGGGCATCCTTTGCTGCAAAATGACCTGGAATTTTTCAATACAAAAAATACATGAATGAGATTGCATCCTCGAGTGCAAAAAAAACCCATAAAAGAATCACATTGAGGACACAAAGTTTGTCCATGTAAATAAGCAAGAAGCAGAACCAGCTACTTAAACTAATAGGGTAATACATCGTGGGAAAACTGACATATCTCAAACACTTAACCCTACAGTCCAAAAGAACCATCATTGCAAACAACAAGAAATCTTTTTGATACTCAAACGAAACAGTTTGAAAAGGTTCAACTGTCCAAAATGAGAACAGTCCAAATTAAATTTGGTTCTTGGCCAAAAATACATTTTTGGTTCATTTCATCGATTCCATGATCGGAACAGGTGAAGAGACACGTCACACTACAATTTACTTTCGGAAATGGATGTCTTGAGAGTTGAGAGCTCATCTGCAGCCCCTCACCTCCTTAGGTGATAGAAGCAAGGGTCCCTCCAGCCTAAGTGTCCGTTGGACCCTTCGTCCACTTAGAAAACAAAAATAACCAACCAAATCCAATAATAAAACAACTAAAAGAAATAATAACCATTACACACAACAATAGTCAACAAAAAACATAGGCCCACAAAACCTGTCGTAGGCCCTCCTTTGCAACAGCCACGATCTCAGGTGTCCTGCTTGTTAGGGACTTGAAAAACATTGAAATAATCTTTGCACGCAATTCAGAATGATTTTGCGTTTTGAAATCTGCCCATGCCATTGCTGTACATAGTAGCTCAATGCAAGCTGTACGTAGTTTATTCAACGACGTGGCCACTTTGGGGTTCATAAATTTCACGACCCATACAGTTTCATCAGCCTCTGCAATTTGCAATGCTTCTTGCAGGAAATTGACAAGTTCTTGTGTCAATTTAAGTAGAGGGGGCCTCAAGGCCAAGCAGAAATTCAAAGCAGTAACAGTACCAACCTGAAGGACATTTAAATAGTTAGGAACGAAAAATTGACAAACCATATAAACAACATGAGCAACATTACTCACCTGTTGATCAACAGTTTTTGAGCGGAGGGGCCGCCCTATTAGAGGCTGAAGCAAAGGTTGATACAGAGGCTCAAGCAATTCAGACACCTCGCTGCCTGTTCTACTAGCTAAAAGTGCCAAACAGGACTGCACAATCTTTCTCACATGAACGGACGCGTTAAAATTGAACAACTCAGTTGCAAGAAATTCAACAACTCCTTGAAAACTTTGTCTTCGTGCTTCACTGTTTGCGTCATCAACATTATTCACCACACGAAGAACCTGTGTCAACACCTGGCTAGTTTCTTCCTGTTCTTTGGTAGCATACACAGGAAGCCTCTTAAGAACATATACGAGCCCCCTGACAATCCTGACTTGAAACAGGCACAAAATGTCAACAGTGACCTTTCCAACCAATGCGCCAAGTCCCATAACCCCTCCCATTTGGGCTTGCCAAGAACTTCCGTAGCAACAATGCAAAAGACGAGGCAAAAGCTGCTCAAAAACAGGAATACGGACACTTGAAGGTGGTGAATATACAGGACTCATTGACGGACTAGAAACAATCATTGGAGTACCAGGACCTCCTCTTGACATAAGCATATCAGAATGTTTTGAGCGCGCAAGGAAAAGAAGTGTCTCTGCAAACACATTGAGCGCACTAAGACCAGCTTTTGCATGGAGCCTATTTTCATCTGCTAAAACATCCACTAATGCATCCAAAAAGATCAAAGGGTCCAACTCTTTCAGATCACAAGAAGTACCATTTCTTGGCCTGAAACCAACACTGATATTTGATGAATGCATGGGACCTCCAAGTGGAGGCGTCGAACTTGATGCATTGCCTGTGGAATGCTCTATGTGAAATACTATAGCAAAATGGCGGCACACATTAAGAACAAACTCATCTTGAGAGTCATGCAAATCAGGTTCTGCACTCGCAGCAACGATGGTCATTAAGAGAATCTTGAAAACAGACTTTTCAGCCATAAGTTGCATCTTTGTCTTCACTCCTAAGTCAGCCTGCAAGAATCAATGTTAATCATCAATATTGAGGCAACTAATACATATAAAGTAGTTCCCATTGTCCATAACTCATCAGAAAAATAGATTGCGAAGCTATGGCCAAGCATAAGAGCAAATAAAGAACTAATAGGTGAGGACAATAAACAAAACATAAGATAATGATTGAAGTTGAGCAGATAATAACAAACATGACAGAAACTGAACAAATGAAAGAAAGTAATTCTGGCAATAAAATTTCCGTTCAATAACAAAAGTGTTTCTCACTTAATGGAAGGGGTAACCAAGCAGCATGTGCAGAACTTCACGCTTGAGCAAACATGTAAATGATGATTAATGGACAAGAAAGCTTAACAATAGAGACTCTTTCAGCAGTGCATGAAGCACTGGCTTATTAGCCTAGATACCAACCTTCATATCTGATGTGTCAGATCTTGTCCAAGATGGATCTACTGGAGAAGCTAAATAAGTCGACAAATGCTTGGGTTTTAATCCATCATCGGAACTATTACCAGGCAAATTAAGCTGAGAGGATAAGCACACACAGAGGAATTTTAGAGCTTGTTTCCGATAAAAGGCATCCACACGGCCGTTCTTCTGCATGACAGCTGCTACAGCAAGATTTATGCAACGATCTAAAGGCACCAAAAATGGAGTGGAGGGCTCAAATGTAAGGATCAAGCGCAGCCCATGCTCAGGGTTTTCCTTGCACTCGAGCGCGAGAGGCTCTTTGAGGAAGCGTCTGTTACGACCACCTAACTTGCCAAGGAGTTGCAATGATTTCCCACCCCACGGGTAGGGTGCTGGCCTCAGGTGAGACCATAATGCTAAAATAACCTCAGACATAATGTTCGCCATAGTTGGTTCCAGAAAGTCCGGATTCAAGCTATCTATCCAAAACTCCAGTGTCCTTAACCCTAAACTCACTAGTTCATCACTCCCTTTGAGAGACAGAACTAGAGGCTTCATAAGACGGGGAAGATATGGTAACAATGAACTCAAGCGTGCAGGCAGGGTTAAACAAAGCTCCAGAAGAAGGTCCCTCATATCTTCCCCAGTAGGCCCCTCAAGCATAGCCAAAAGCATATTCAGGCAAGGTTGGAGTGTAGGAATCAAGTCCCGCAGTAGAAGTTCAAACTTACCTCCAGCAAGCGTTCTAAACATAGTACGAAGGAGCTGCAAAAAACCAAGTGGCTTTTCAACTTCAGAAGCATTTTTCATGCAAGCTTCCATGATAACAGGCACATGAGGCTGCAATATCCGTTCACAGTCTGATGGAGCCTTGTTAATCGCGCCAAATATAAACCAAAAGAGATGCAAAACGAGTTTGGCAGCAGGTGAATCTGGATGCTTCAGAACATCAAGTTTGCTGCTTACAAGGAAATTAACCAACACATCAGCAAATGGCCGGAAGACCTTTGGAGCTTGCAAAAGAGTAGAAAAAATGTGAACTAGGTGAGTGTTGCTGATCATGCAGTCAAACATCTCAGGCATACACAATGAGAACATGTCCATAAGATCTCGAGGTTCCATGATAGCTAAAATCTGGGAAAATTGATGCACAATTTCCCTTTCATCGTCCTTCTCCTTAAACAAGATCAAGCAATGCACGCCACTCTTCAGAACTCCAGAGGCTTTCAATACCTAGGGGGAAAAAAATTATTTAGTTAAACAAGCGAACAGTATGTATAAGTAACCATCATGTAGGGGTTTATACCTCATCTTCTCTCATCCCTTTAAATGGTTGAGGCACTGAGGAATTGGATGATTGAGGACCAAGTGCTTGGGGAGGGGTCCCATGCGTGTTAGGTGAAACCTAAACCAGAAGGGCACATAACTCATCAGACAAATAGTTTAGAAATGATATTAAAAAAAAATGTACAACTAGAGATTCAAGAAACCTGCGATCGTGGTATATGCGCATGGGTGATACTCCAAATTATAGTCTTCATTCCTGAAGATAGAAGCTCCGTTTAGTATTAAAGAAAAAAAAAGTACATTCATCAAGGAAAAAGAAATTAGATAACAAAAATAAGAGAATAAGACACAGTTAAAATTTCCAGTAAGTTACTATCTATGACTTAAATAATTTTTGAAAGGAAAAAGAACATAAGAGAGACAAGTACCCATAACCAAGGTTTTAATCAGATTTTTACAATCGCTGACTTCCTTTGAATGTTCCACAGGACCCTGCAAATTGAGGACTGCCTGCAACCACATTATGCGTCAACAGGATAGTGGAAATTAGAAAAGCAACCACCTCATCCCATAAAAAATAAAGCACTTAACATTTTAGAATTTTAGAGGGAAAAAAAAACATTGGGTCTTGAACTGTAACACAACAATAAACCAAAACCATTGAAGTTGAACCTCAAACCAAAGAGTGTTTGCAAAGAAACATCCATGTATTCAACAACTGTTCTATGATCCTACAGAAAGAAAAGAAATCATCTACTTCATTGTGATAAAACATGGATGCCAAAAATTGGATTCTTGAAATGTTCTGGAGGGCAAGTACAATTAGTAGTAGTTCACAACTAACTAGTAGTTCACAACTTCTTGTAAAAGCAGAAAATTAATCTGATTCTTGAAATGTTCTGGAGGGCAAGTACAATTAGGGCAGTGAAGATGTATATTCAAATGATAACCTCGCAACTGAAGAAACAAGGCATCTTATTTGGAAAACTCAAACAACTCGAACATAAACATTAAGATAGTGAAATAACCTGGACAGGGAGTTCGAGCTTTGACCTCAACGTGGACCTATCTTTTCCTTCCTCCCCTTCTTCCAATAGCTATCCCCAAGAGAACAAATCAAACAACCAAAATCAAACAAATCGGAATTTCAGTTATCATTCCAAGCATGGAAAGGGGAACATGAACAGCATATAGTATTCTTATTTCCCCACCCCAAACCACCACGATTTAATGAATACATCCTATAAGATATGTCAATGAACCTAGATATAAATGCTACATTGAACCTACTAACAATCAGTGTTCTAAATGGCGCTCGGCGCTAGTCGGGCGGCGGCAAGCGCCTAGGCCGCCGAGAGATTCGGCGTTTTTTTCCAAAATATATATATTTTTAAATATTTTTAAGGCAATCAAACTCCGCCAAGCCCGCCAAGACGACCACCTAGCTCCGCCAAATCTCCCTTAGCCGCCAAGCTCCGCCAAATCTCCATGTCCGCCAAACGAGCTGCCGAGGGTGAAATCATGGCGCCGAGCTGCCGTAGAGGCGCCTAGGCCGCCATTTAGAACATTGCTACCAATTAGATGCAAAGAACTAAAAAATGTGATTAATCCGTTCCGTCCTACATCACCGGAAGTACCAAGACTTTTTGCAATAGCCATAAAGCTCCGATATATTATGATCAACCAAGAATGCTCAAAAGACTTCCTAACCGAGAGAGAGAGAGAGAGAGAGAAAGCTAGCAACTTTTTGTATCCTACGATAATTCTACCTGCATGCAGGTGGGAGAAGTCAATTACTGCAACAAACATGTGTTTCTTACTATCAGCAAGACACAAATTATCCTGACTACAAATGGTAAATTAAAAGGCAGAGATCAATTTCAAGATTTTCTGTGCTAGTGCTACATCTTGCATATCAAACTCAAACAACCCAGAAATGATCAACTCAGGACCATTTTGCATTTTAGAAACCAACCAATTCCCAAACTTTGATGCTTCTTTACTCCAAACTCATCCTCAGCTTTTTGAGATCCACATCACTAAACATTCCAATAGCCTTTGAACTACAACTGCAAACGTGGACATGATTGGATTTCAGTTGTTCTTTTTAGCAAGTTACACATCTAAGGTGAATAACATTGGCACATCACAGCAATAAATTACCTTATAATGCTTCCTTATCATATGTACATTCGTTTCTTTTTTACCAAACTGTGTAATGAGTTTATAAAAGACGGTATGCACAAGATTTTCAAAAATGGTTCTGCAAAACCAGGTTGTAAGCCAAGTTATCCACGAAAATCGACATTCAATCTATGACTAGAACCCTACATTAAGAAGCTCCACAGCAAAAGTCCCATCATCTCCTATTGCCTTGTAAAAAAACACAACTCGCAATTCGATTAAGCATTTACGAAATCTAAAAATGAATCCACTGAAATTCAGAAAGGCGGTAACATCTGAATTTGAGCACCTGAGGAATTGCGTGCTTAAAAGTGTTAAATTTCCCGACAAAAGCATCCAAAATCCGCCCCTGCAATGAAACCATAAAGTAATTACCAGGAAGACAAATGAAAACTGTCCAATAATTACGCCACTTTTAACCAGACTCTTGGGTTATGGCAAAAGATGAAGTAGAGGTATGAAAGTCGAACCAGTAAAACCCGTGCTTCATCCATAGACGACTTGTCGATACCTTTCTCAAAAATTGGTTCCACCTAAAAGGAAAAGAAAAATATAGATTATTTCTAATCACACAAGTCATATATGTACTAAAATAAACACCTCAATTAAAAGGAAACATATTTACTGTGATCAAGTTTGACCACTCACCAGGTTCAACATCAAGCGAGCACAAGTAGTATGAATTCCGAGTGACAATGAAGCATCATGCATGTTACTCGAGAATAAGTAAATAATCCGCGATAACTGCATGACAACAATACAAAGGTATCGAGTATTAGAACTCCACACCGAGCCATATCCCACTTCACCAGCCCATAAGCATGAATATTTCCCATAGGCACGTAAAAAGATTATCATAACAAGGGAATGCCGCCCAAAATCCCATCCACGCATCAAAAAGCTCAACAAAATCTGAGAATTGACTAAGAGGAGAATCTCCTCCCTCACTTCCAAACTAAACAACAAACTAACAATAGAACTCTGAAGCATATACAACGAGCTCTCAGTGCTGCAGATATCGTAAATTCCAAATGCACAACATCAAGCTAACCATCATTATACTTTTTCCCCTTTTCTGTTCAACAACAATGATAAAAGACCACATCCAAATATTTTTCTGCTTTTTTCCCCCAACTTAGCATCTTGCCAGCAATGAAGAAGCTCCATCACGCCTTCCTGAAACACCACACTCAAGTCACTCGGAAATCAGAATCAGAGACACCTAGAAGCCACTGATCAAATGCATAAAAAGATGAACTGATTCCCCTTCCCCGGTGTGCTATCCCTATTGGCCCCGTAAGGGCCCACCGTTGGGGCATAAACGCCCTCTTGGTACTGATAGAAGCGCCGTCTTTGCCTTCCCTCACCAGGATCATAAATTAATATACCAATTAGTAGCGATTGAATTCTTGTTGATCTCTTCAGGACACCCTAGCCTCGACTCATGTACCGAGGTTCCCCCATGATTGCACGCTTTTTTCCCCTTCTGCCACTTTCCATGCGTTATTGTCTCGCTTCGCTCATGTGATTTATGGATTTCATCTCCACCTTGAGATCTTTCTAAAGCACTAAAATCCCTCGTGAGCACATTTATTATAGACTTCCACCTCCTTATCCAACTTCTACAGTATAGTTCTTACTCTGAGCCATAGTTGTCAAAGGCGCGCCAAGGCACAAGGCAGAGCGAGGCGCACCTCCAGCGCCTTGTGTCACACAGGCAAGGCGACTTGAACAAGTCGCAGTCAAGGCGCAAAAAAGCAACAAAGCGAGAAAGGCGACAGGGCGCAAAAAAGCACTCTTCTCTCTCTTCATACGTATATGGAAACTACATAATACATATAGTCATGTACATAACTCAACTTGTATGTTTAATTATTTCCAAACATAATTAATTTCATTTCAGAAATAATTTAATTGAAATATTAGCATATGGTATTTTTCCTATGTTTTTTGCATAGGTGCACTTCGCTTCAAAAAGGTGTGCACCTCACCTTGCGCCTCGCCTCAGGCCCCAACAAGGCTTTGCGCCTCAGTGCGCCTTTCGCCCTTGACAACTATGCTCTGAGCCACGCACAACAAAAAACAGCAACCTTGAGCAGGGCGTGTGTCCTCTAGATAGCCTTCTAAGGATAGAAAGCACCATCACTCCCTTGCTGAAAAGACTTAACCTAGGAAGACCTTGAGGACATCTGATTGAATCCTCCCAAGCCCCAATTTCGCAAACCATAACAATCCATGAGGATCATCGGCTCGTCCACTTCCCAAGCCTCCAGTAAAAGCAAAATGTCTCCGATAAAAGCAATCCTCAACTTATCCCCTCCAAACCCACACATGAGACCAGAAATTCACCTGCATGCTGTCTCTTACCAGAAGATTGGAAAAGCCTCCACACACAGCCACGCCCTCCCATTCTTTGATACAACCTTCCCCCTCCTTAACAGGAATACACATTGATTCCTAGTACACTTCAGTGGTATTTGAACTCATCACCACTTCTAAAAAACCTCATTGGATCTCCTTTTAACTTCTTTGTAGCCGAATCCTGGACAAAAAAAGAGACAAAATATACGTAGGCAAGCTCGACACCATGCTCTTTATAACCCAAACAAATCATGTCAATGCATTTGGCAACCCGCCGTGACGACCAAATTGTTGTAAGCTCCGAAATTCTCTCCTTTGTCCCAAATTGGATGGCTGGTCTAGGTCAAACCCGACCTGGACCGACCCGTGCTCACCCCTACATGCATCTAGGCCACATCTAAAGAAAGCAAATTTGATGTTCAGAAGAAGAGAACTAGAGAAACTATAACAATCTGGTAAGGGGTGACAGCGCAAGTAAATATAAAAGAAGAGGAAATAATTAACCTGGTTAACACCCACAGGGAAAGGGGGCATGAAAAAAAAATTCTGATTTTGCACAACATGCAAACAGTATGTTGAACAGGCAACAACATATCAAATCCAATTGGAAAAGTTAATGATAGAAACGAAATAAAGTATTAAACCACCCAAACTGATCAAATAAATACAAAAGAGAAACACCAGCATGTAAATTGCATCCAAAACTTTCTCAAACAAACCACACATTCTTAAACTAATTGCCTAAAGTTCACAAAATGAAAACATGCTTGCCCAAGAGGAGAAGTCTATATACAGCATTAGATGACATCAGATCTGAGGACAGGAACTACCTGTGACAAGGAGAGATCACTCCTCACATGATGAACAAGCTCTGCCAGTAGACTGTAAGCCAACGGCCTCAACGTCTCAAAACATGCCCGGCCAGTTCCCACAAGAACCCTAATAAAGGTTGAATAACACATCAAATAGAATTACAGAGGAAACGCGTATAACAATCATACAGCATTATAAGGGTGGCGATACTGCCACGATAGGATTTGCTACTGCCACGACAATGAGTTGTAAGTGACATATTTACCCTTCAGAAAAGCCTATCATTCTTAGCCTACATACACGTGACATGTAACTCACTTTGCTCATTATTCCTCCATTCTCTCTACCCACTTTCCCTTCCCTTCTCTGTCTACGAAATAACAGTAGCAGAGTTTCTTTTGTCTTCTTCTCCTACTTTCCAATCTCTTTTTCGAAGGCAATCACCAATGGCAAGGTCTTGCTAGTTCCGTAATGATCCGAAATTCCCCTTGAGAGAATACGTTTGTCAATCTGTCCGTACAAACTATAGACCTGAATACCCTGAAGGAAGAACCTCAAATTTTGAATCTTCAGAGTCTGAAATCAATGAATTGAATACCCAGAAAGAACAAATATTAGATTCCCCATCTGACTGATCTGGGCATGCCTAGCTAGATTATTGAACATATATCTTGGAACGCCGGTGGATCACAGCTGGGATTTTGTCGGTGAGGTTGGGATTTGTGTCGGTTAAATTTGTTAGTTAATGGTGGACTGTTGGTGGTTGATTTGTGGCTATAAAATCGTCCGGTTGGTAACGCCAGCGATGGTCAATGACGATTAGTCGCCGGTCGTGGCAGTGTAGGTAACATGTGGAGAGAGGAGTAGGGGTAGCCACACGTGTAGTCATTCAGTCATACATAGATCCGATGAGTTTTCCCCAAGGGTATATATGTCACTTAAGAAACATCATCGTGGCATTATAATTACCCACATTATAATGAAGTCAACACGCAAAATCGTAAGAAGTTAAAGATACAAGGGTATGAATTGTTTCTTAAAATAAATATGAGTTCCAAAGAAAGAATCGACTGCAAGGATACCCACAAAAAGCCCATATTTTTTACAGTTCGTTAAATAGTTCTCATATTTCAAAACAAGATAATGTACGAGACCAGACAGGGAAAATCATCAACAATTTTGTTTCCTTGTGCCTTTATCCCATCTATTGTCCGGATAAAAAGCAAATAAAAAACGTGCAGGGCCACAATCCAAGACAAAACACGAGCAGAGTATACACAACCATATCTCAATCAATAACTCCAATATACGCCTCATTAGTTGGCCTTGGGGTTCAAAGAACCCAAGACCATAACACACAAGATCTCTATAAAACTATTCATACAACCAAAGTACACCAGTACAGAGTACGCAACCAATAGAAATCCCTGAAGTAAGGAACTAGGCATCAAAAGCTTCAGCAAAAATCTTGAACTCTCAACCCTCAAACCTCAAATAGAACAAAAGAGAGCCAGAACTATGCCCCAAACCAATTTTAGTCTCTCCAGAAGGAAGTCCAAATTATTCTTCGCTAACAATCAGAACACGAAAAGTTACCACAGGGTCCAAACGGAGAGAAAAACACAGCTACCTCAACAAGCTAGTAATATTGCAAAGCACATAGAATCCATCTCAAACCTTGCCAAAAATAAACCATAGAAATCTACACGGAAAAATAAAGAACCTCAATTGGTTCTCATGATGAATCAAAAAGACATCTGAAAAATGGCATTTTCTTAATGATGTGCAAACAAGGACACAGACAAGAACGATCTCTCATCGTGAGAATATTGCAGATAAATAAGAAGGCACTCCCGTACTCGTAAAAATTTGAGGGATATAGAGAACGAACCAGAATTACTAATTTGAAGAACATAACAATCATTCAATAATATTAACAGGACATGAAGTTAAGTAGTGTTTTCAATTACCATGAGTATTTCAGAAACTTTATGGAACAAAGTGATGATGTAGTAATGCATGTTACCAACAATACCTCTCTTCTAACAGTGTGTCAATCAAAGGAAATAACCCCCTCTTAAAATCTGTCCCAAGAACATGCTTCAAGGCTACCAGCAGTTCCTGCATCCAACATCTACAGATTTAGAGACAAACAAGCAAGGCACAAAAGAGGAGAAAGGAACGGGGTCAATGGCAAACCGAAGGAATAAATTCACCTTTCGAATGGAAACCGAGTCCGAACAGGTAACAAGTAGGTTAACAATGCTTTTACAAATGCTTTCTTCATGCGGCCTGATATAATCAGCAAAACTCTTCAAGAGGTAAGTTAGGAAAGAAACTGTCTGCAGTTACACAAGAAGGATTTCACAAATTAGTATCAGGTAAAAAACTAATCCCTCGCGAAATATTATACAACGCAGCATGTACAATTGACGATAGAGATATTCACATTTTGGGCAAAATACGTTACATTCGATACTTTGGTCGACTCCATGCAAAGGCAATTATTGAATAGCAATTATAGGTTATTTGGGGAGTCTTGTGCGACCGCAACATAGTTCAAGGGAAAGTTCTACCGTACAGCTATACAGCCTGCCATATTATACGGCACGGAGTGTGGGGCTACTAAGAAGCATCATGAGAGAAAAATGAGTTTAGTTGAAATGAGAATCTTGAGATTGATTTGTGGTAAAACTTTGAGAGATAGAATTAGAAACGAAAACATTAGTAGAATGGTACGGGTAGCACCAATAAAAGACTAAGATGAGTGGAGTGCAAGTGTATAGGGCCTTTTTGTCTTGTGGCCTTCAATTGTATATGGGCGGCATTCCCTTAATGTCTTTTTGGTAATATAATCCTTTACTTATCAAAAAAAAAAAAAGACTAAGATGAGCAGAAATAGATCAAGGTGGTTTGGACAATTTCTATCGTACATCAACCAGCTATGCGGTAGTTCAAAGAGTGATATGGTAACGGTTGAGGGTAACACTAAGAGATGGGTACACCAAAATTGACTTTAGAGTGGTAGTTCGACATGATGCCCTCGACAGAGCTCAATGAAAAAAATGGATTTATGAGGCCGAGCCCATTTGATTGGGGCTTAAATGCTTTGTTTGGTTTGGTGGTTTGGTTTACAACTGTACATCAAACGACCTTAGTTTGAGGAAAAACACTGACCGGACTGCCAGATTTATCACCTATCACAAAACATGAATTTACCTAACTGCCATCAGCCTTACAAAAATCTCTACTTAAATACCTGAATATCAGTTTCAACATCCTATTGCCTCATAACACACTTGGGTGAGGTAGCACCTAAGGCAAGCCTGCAACTTGATGCCGATAGGAATAGGATTTCATCGCTGGGCTGGATTAGAGCATCGTGGTACTGGTCGGGGTGAGTAAAGGGGGAGGGGAGTTAAAATATAAAATATGGCTTCCATTGAAGGGATAAACGGAAACCCCTAAGCATAATTGAAGTAAATTATAAGGGGTTTAAAAACATCTGAATCAAGCATACTTTTGAGTGCGGATAAAAAAAAAACATACTTTTGAGTATGCAGAAATGTCAAGTTCCGAGCAATTCCGATAACAACATTTTGCTAGCCAAGGAGCAAGGATCCAACAAGATAAAAAGGTGGCATTATATTATTGAATTATAGAACGAAAATAGCAAGATGTGGTGATAAATATATGAGTAGATTCCTTCCATTAAGTTTATATTTGCCACAAGACAACCTGAGTCCAAAAAAAAAAACTTATTGGTTCTAAAGCATGTTGAGTTAGTTGATGATGGTTAATATTAGTGAACTATGGTCTGTCTTGAGGTAATTAGTTATGTTGGAAAGTGTCTTCAGTCACAGGTAACACACCATAATAGGAGTAGAAGATCCCGATTTGGCACTCACATAGCCTTGTTAGATAATGAAGAATACGAAGATAAAACAACTTCTTAGTGTCTTCTAAATAATAGTAGCAGCAATAAAATGAAGACCATCACTGACCTTAACTTGTGCACCCTTTAGCTCGGTGAAGTGACTTTTCAAATGAGGTAGAACCTTTTCAGGACCCGGAACAGATATAGCCACAACCATCAACGGCAACAACTGAGGAATGTTGGTTTGCACAAGCCTGCTATACAACTGAAACAGAAACATAACCACCAAAGGCGTCTCTGTGACAATCTTAAAAGACCGCGTACTGGGATTAAGTTGCCCGGCCCCAATATAAGCAGTAGGTGGGCCCACTTGGTCTGACATGTCCATCAGTTTAGCATCTTCTCCCCCAAATGAACCAAATGCGGAAGAATTCGAGGACACAGAGGCGGCTGCTGCTGCTGCTGCTGCAGCCACGTCCCCATTCTCGAAGAAATGGCTGACTGTCAATCTAAAATTCTGGTAAATTTTACACACGAAATCGAGGAAAGGCTGGACATCGTTTTCCAGACTTGGCCTGAAGTTCCTAAGGAGGTCGAATATGATTCGGATACAAATCAAGCCGTTTTCTTCGTTATCAGAGGTGAGTACGTGCATTGCTACCTTCAAGAGGTCCTGAACAAAGGGGCGAAGCACTTCGCTGTGAGGAAGACGGTTGAGGATCTCCACCACTATGTTCCGGAGCTTGTGCTCGGGGTTATCTACCGATTGCGGCTTCGTGATTTGATATAGAATCGCAGAGAAGGCCCTGAAGTAGCATTTAAGGAAATTCAAGTAGTCCGCCGTGTGTGTAATCTCCAAACTGTCCCGTACCTCCATCGCCATTTGAAGCCTCGTCTGAATTGCTGTTTCCAAACATCAAAAGAAAAGAGGAAAAAAAAACAGACCTCAAGTTCATTCCCATATACATACATGTAGAGTATATAGACAAACAGCCAGTTGAATTGCTGTTTCAAAATACAACAACTGCTGGTTGAAAATTGCTGTTCCAAAACGTTAAAGGAAAAAGCAAACCACACCCTTACGGTGATGGATAATATGTAAAATGTGCATCAATACCTAAGAAAAGTGCATTGATATTCGTATAAGTAATAATACTAGTGAAATGTGTATTGAAAAACTAATTTGTTTGGCGCTAGGTCCTTATTATTATTATATTACTATTATTGAAGGCCTAATGGGCGATTGGAGGAAATAGTAAGGAGAGTATTAAGCCTCTGACTGCAAGTCTTTCGTGTTAGCCAAGGAAGAGCATAAAGAGAGTGGCTACCATTGGGTGGTTAGTAAGAGTGTAAGACGGAACATAAACAAAAACAGACCACGAGTTCATTCACGAATACATACATATAAATCTCGATACACAGGTAGTTGAATTGCTGTCTCAAATTACGAAACAAATTCTACAATTCATCGAAAAATAGAAACATATACATGTATATATGTGTGTGTGTGTGTGTGTGTATATATAGAGAGAGAGATAGAAGGGGGAGGAGGGAAGAGAGATACAGAGGTCGGGTTCGATGAGATGGCGAGAGTGCTGCTCGAAATTCTGAACTGGACTCATGGCGTGAAGAAGTCGGAGAAACCCTAGCTTCGATTGCAGTAAGTAGGAGTATTTGGTTTCTAGGGTTTATGAAAAGTAAGGGCTTTTTACAATTCTAAAACGACTGTACAGGAAGTGTTTCCTCGGAGTTGAACGCATTTAGTCCCAATTGAAGAACGAGAACGACAAATCTCTCTCCATGTTTCGTGATCGGCCATGTACTACTGGATGTCTCCGATGAAGACGACTCGTTATATATGGAGAGGAGAAGTTGCTTTGCTCCGTTTGGGTGCGCACATCATGCCATTTAGGCTCTGTTTGGAATCATGGAAAAAAAAAAAAGAAAGGATAGGAAAATAAAAGGGAAGAAAAATGAGAGGAAAATAAAAGGGAAAATTTATTATTTATTATATTTAAAATCTTTATTTTCTTCCCTTTTTTTCTTCTAACCAAATAATAGGAGAGAAAATTCTCTAATTTTCCTTTTTTTCCTTTCTTTTCCCTGAGTTCCAAACAGAGTCGTTGCCATTCGCTTCTTTTTTAAGAGGGCGTTCCGCTTTTTTTTAAGCCTCCTTTTTCAAATAAGGTAATTTCAAACTTAAATATAATGAAAATAAAAAATAATTTTTTAATTTTTTTTGCCCCGTTTAAAAGATCTCAATGAAAATCTATCAAACAAGATTCATATCGGTAGTAAAATTATTTGCGTAAACATATGATTTTTAAGTTTAAAATTACCTTCCTTTTCAAAAAGTTCTTCTTTTAAGAAATTGGAACGCCCCCTAAATTTATTTTTTCAAAAAAAAGTTAATTTCAAGTTTAAATATAATGAAAATAAAAAATAATTTTTTTTGCACCGTTTAAAAGATCTTAATGAGATTTATCAAACAAGACTCATATTGGTAGGACAATTATTTACATGCACATCATTTTTTAGCTTAAAATTACCTTCTTTTTCTAAAAATTCTTTTTTAAAGAAACCGAAACACCCCCTTAATCGAAAAATGACAAGAGGATGACCAATCTTATTTTTTTTGTGATTATTTTAGTCGACAATTTTATTTTATTTTAACAACTGAAAAAAAACAACAACTTAGACATTTATTCGGGATTTTAATTACTCTTAGAAGAGTTTTTATTTATGTAGGCGATTACTTTTTTTATAGGCAAAAGATTTATTGAGAAATTTGACAAAGAATAAATCAAGTCAAGAGAGAAGAATCCAACCGAATGTTGAATGCTAAAACAACCACAAAACAAGAACACGCAAAACATAATTGAAACCTAACAACAATAAGCTCAATCAGCTCTAAATCTTATTTAACATTGTCTTCCAATCAAACAGACTCAAAACGGTCAGGGGTTGAGAGATCCTCGTTTATAGGTGGCATGGGATCAGGTCTTTCGAACAATACACACTCGAATTTATTCACTTCCTTTTGAAGCCACACTTACCCTTGGACAACACGACTGTGTGTTATTTGAAACATTCAAATGACATTTATCTCTACTTACATAACCAATCTCAAGTTGAGAGGTAGACTTTACTTGAACAATGACATTTATCTCTACTTACATAACCAATCTCAAGTTGAGAGGTAGACTTTACTTGAACAAACACATATCATCTCTCGCATCCATTAAAAAAACTTGATTCCAAAGTTTAAGCGGAATTGGAAAAAAATTAAATAAAATCCTTTTAATTGAGGACATTTGCAACCGCTGATGCGGATATTAATGAGATTGAAATAGCACAGACACGTCTAGTCGTTGCCGTAAGTCCCCGGCGGAACGCAGTTGCACTTGTTGCAGCAACTCCCGCACGCCCTCTTGCACGGTCTTGGCCTCTTTGTCGTTGCACACCTACTCCTGTCGTTACAAGCCTTTCCACAATATGATTCAATAAAACCACCAATCCTTTAATTGTCTACTTGAGGTACTACTCCACTAATTAGGCCTAATTTTATTATATTATTAGTTAAAAAGAAGCAATTTGAAGAATTAGACAACCTGTTGCGATTGCATGTTATTAAAATTATAAACTACAATAACACAACACAATCTCTCAATTGTGGAAAATAATACAACAAAATAAAAACTTCTTCTTTTTTTTGTCATTCGTTAATCCTAATCTACTTTATCCTAGGGGACTTAGAGAGAGAGAGAGTGCTTACAGGAATCGAACCCTGCTTATGTGCATGAGAGTATAAGGGTGGCATCAAACTGCACTCCACTCCACTCCACTTGCAAATAAAAACATGAATAAATAGAGAGAAAATAAAGATTTTCATCAGTTCAATTTACGGACAACTCGAGCCAAAAGAGAGAGAATAATCACTATGGAAAGCAGTCAAACTCCAGGTATCTCAGACAAACACTGCAACACCCAAGATATATCTGGAACCGCATAGGGGAAACAGAAATCTTTTTCGTTTGAACTTTACTCTCATGCGATTATGCAGATAGACAAGTAAACATGTCATGAAGTTGAGCTGGATTTGAACTAGATCATTAACATCATAATAAATAACAACTGCTAAGAAAATAATTAGAACATGAAAATGTTGCAAACGAGAGACAATAGACACTGCACTAACACAACACACAGCCACAAAATGACTATCAATATTGCACCCAAGACAAGGCAATCATACTAGAAGGAAAAAAAGAAGAAGATACTTTTGTACAAATTATTGTCCTTCAGCTAGATCTTGTCAATGGCCAATACATATACTACGTAGAACATATTGGAAGTACTTACTTTTTGTTTCTCCGATGTGCAGTTTCTTTTGAAACTTGTCTTGGGGCCTGGGGTTGTCCTCTTCAATTTTCTAATTAGCTCTTATGCGCTTTCTCTTAGAACTTGACTTGGGGGTGTCCTCTTCAACCTGCTTAGCTAAGTTCAAGGCAGGCTTTGCTGAATGGACCGTTTCCTAGCCTACAATGTTCAAAAGAAGAAAAATTACGATACTGGTCTGACAAAATAGGATAGCAACGTAAGGAGTAATCCCCAAGTTAACCACACCATACTTTGTCCATCTTGGGTGGATGAGTTTGTTAAAATGCTCTTCGAAATAGCTTTTCCACGTCCGTGCCTTTTCACAAACTTCCTTATTCTTTGATGAGGATTCATCTTCTCCTTTTATCTCTAGCATCTACCTTCCTAACACACAGTTTCAATGGTTTACCCTTCGAAATACGACACTGATAACCTATGGAAAGGACCAGAAGTTTGTTTTGGTACATTGTTTTTTTAGCTAGGAATAGGGAATGTTCCAAAACATTCTGAAAAATGTAGACAAAACATAATGGAAATGGCCAAAGAATGTGGGAATGTATGAAAAGGTCATTGTTGGATATTTCTGAAGGTGTTGAAACACCTCAATAGCTCAATGTCTTTGCATGCATTGTCAGTTTCTAAACATGTGCTAGATCACAAAATATGCATTTCCATACTAATATCAGATTCAACAGCAGTTAAACTAACAACCAATAAAGCCGTAATTCAATCACCATTGCATCATCCAACAGTAATACCAAACCAAAATTATGGACTGCAAAACTGAACTTACATTGGAAATAAAATTGAAGCAACCAAACTCGTCATGAGAATTTAGTTATCTTTACGAGATAGGAAATTTACTGCCAAACAACCGACCAACTTTAAATGAGATCTCATACTGACAAACTTTAAATGAGATCTCATACTCTACCAACAAACCTTCACAGGAAATGAAAGGAAACCAGTAGTAACAATTTATTGACAAGACACTGGTAAAGAAAACTGACTCAACACTATCTGACAGATCTCAGACCCGTTTGACCTCAAACCCACGGCATCCAGCATATTTCTTCAACTCTGTCTTTTATTTTCAAGAATTGTCCAGTTATACCGTGTAGGGTTGGAAATGTAAGTAAGAAATGGGGGTATACCTAGGAATCTTGGCAAGTCTTATTACTCTAAAAGTATGGGACAAAATCGTAGAGTTTGGTTTATATGTTTGAGGAAGGTCCATGGTAGTAAATGTGTAAGAATCTGAACTGTTCTTCCATTTGGGCTACGAGGGAAATATGTTGGAAGTACACACAAAGTGGTGGTGTGAGACCATTTGGTCTTTCAACTTTGATAGTGGGATTCGTTCCCCATACTGGTGTACCATCCCTCTATCAGACAGATCCATCAGGTACATTTTCTGTATGGAAAGCCAATGCAACTGGAAGAAACTCTAATTCAATGCGAGAATTTTTGGAGAAAAACTACGAAGAAACTTCTGGTCAAGAAACTGTCAAGCTTGCTATCCGTGCATTGCTCGACGTAATATATTTTTTGCTCTTCTTCTTAGATGATTCTTGGTATCAGTTTTTTTTCTCTCTGATTCTGTGCATTTTTTTATGTTGATGGTATTGTTTCTTTAGACTATTTATGTTCTATTTGGTGATCTTATTCAATCACTTCCGAGATTTGTACCAAAGTCATCTTTTTAACTTCCATGAAGAAACCTGGATCAAACAATTTGCACATCCTGAGTTCCTGATTAGCCACTTGAGGACCTAGTTGATTAATGTTCCTTTTTCCCACTCCAACCAAACTTCCTGGACAGAATACAAACATTTCAACTTGTTATTGCAGAATGGAATCATGACGAGAAGAGCCTTTTCGTTATAAATGGATACACAAATTCAAACGATGCTTGCATTGAGTCATTGTGCATATTGGATGAAATCAATTGAAACCCATGATATGTTATTACTATTTGTAGCTGTGTGATATGATTTCCTATAGGAATGAGCAATCTTTCTGGTTGAAGGACTGCTGCCCGTAGCTGTTTGTTGAATTGATTAAGAGCTGCAGAGCTGATAAGGTTGCTCTTCGAGTTCTTAATCCTAATTCCTATCCTTCCTTCAATTACTGGATTAATGAAGGCCGCATGTCCACAGTTTAGCCTCTTCACTAGAGAGTTTAATGCCTAAAATCTTGTGTGCGGAAAGTTTTCTCCCTCAGGATAACAAACTGAGAGAAAGTGGGGATGGGTGCATGATAGCGGATGATGAGAAAGTACAGGAAGGAATGATGGGGCCTACTGGGAGAGAAAGTTGTCAAGTCAAACGTCTAATGTTGCCATTTATATATTCGACTTGTTTGGGTAAAGTAGCTCTCTAATGCACGCTGCAAGGAGTTGTTGCGAAAAAAATCTGTGGCAGACGTACCTCATCACCGGCAAAGTTCTCCCTATTGGTAATTGGGAGAGTATTGAACAAATTTTGCTCAAGCACAAGAACTTAACAAACAGGTTTTGTTTAAATACTCAGCACTCAATCCTAAAAAATCTTGCTAGTTTGTCATCCATAACAAACTGAGATGATGCGATTGATTTCTTGCCTTCCGTATTTCTGTCTTGTAAATGATGAAGTAACCAATATGTATATATGTGGCACATCGTCTATTGAGGCTCTTGTGGATCCTTTGTGGCCAAAGAGACTCTTTGGAAGGCAATGATATTTACCATTTTGGTCTTGCCTATTTCTTGCAATTTTTTGTCTAGCTTGCTGAGTGATGGCTTGACCATATTAATAGATGCTTAATATTCGATGAACCATAGAGTTTTTTTTTTTTTTTGGGTGAGGTAATGAACCATGAACCATAGAGTTGTTACAACTTCTGAGCTATGTTGGTTGCATTTAGGTAGTTGAGAGTGGGGGAAAGAACATTGAAGTTGCTGTGATGACAAAGGAGGGCCTGCGTCAACTTTAATGAAGCCGAAATTGACGCCATTGTTGCAGAGATTGAAGCAGAGAAAGCTGCTGCTGAGGCAGCAAAGAAGGGCCCTCCCAAGGAAACTTAATTTGTCCTTTTGGCTTGCCCATACGGTTTTTTAGCCAGTGCCAATATTTCCATCGACTTGCAAACGTAAACTTAATCTGGTGTCATGTGGATTAGAAATCTTTTGGTGCTTGTACTGCAAAATTGCTCTATAGTTTGACTTCTATTCTGGTTAAAAGTTGTAGCAAGAGGTATTGGTGACATTGGATTATAGTAATTGTATTCAAATATTGGATGTTTTCAATTGAGACTCGTTATATTACTTCAGCTAATTGCTCTCATTCCATGGATGGAATTTTCATTCATTGGAGTGGTGGAAATGGAAGTTCCATCTCTACTTCGTACCTTGTTGGAACCAATTTCACTTGCGATGGATGAGGAATTATCTTTTCCTTACCAAAGGAGGAAGGAGAAAAACATGAAATAGTAAGGTCAATATCCACTATAAATTGAAATCTCCTTTTAAATTATCACCCCTACAAATGGAATAAAATCGGAAAAACCCATGGAACACTTTTTGAGCAATGGACATGATGGTTAAATACACTAGAAATGGTACTTAAAAACTTTAAATTATCACATTAGAAATGGTATTTGCATAACCCTAGGAGCTGTGATGGTATTTGCATAACATTAGAAATGGTCCATCTCAATTTCGATTCCACCTCCGACTATCATTTCATGTGTTGGGTAAGTTCATGGACTGCATTGCCAATGGACTGCATGCCTCTGTCCTCGCCATCATGCACGCGGACAAATGTCTTGGCGAAAATCAATGGAGACCTTGAAAAGCTCCTGGATCAGATGGAGAAAGCCGAGGCTACTCTAAAAGATAAACTAGAACGTTTTGACAGATGCACTGTCCTCTCTGTTTCAACAGAGGAGGAAGTGCAGTGGCTTGTAAGAAAGAGGGTTTTCCGCACACTACAAGTGTGTGTGTGTGTGTGGGGAGGGGGGTGGGGCGCTTGAGGATGAAGACAAGGTGAATCTTAAGAAGCATGCGGAGAGCCGTGTCTTTGATGTCAAGAAGATTTGAGAGATTTAAAATGGAATTGGTGAGTTTGTGTTCTAAAGTCATCAATAAATTTCAGTCGGTAAATGTTGAGTCAGTAAATGTTGAGTCGGTAAATGTTGAGCCGTGCCTTTGAGTAAGTTTGTAGGTAAACTTCACGTAAATTTGAGTCAGTTCCATAATTTTTTCTGTTGAAAGATGTAATGGTTTCTTACTATTGAATCTGATAGTTGTATGGAAATTCAAGTTTTGTGAATCTGTTGAATCTGATTTAGTGGAACAGAGCCTTAGTTGATTTTGGCCCTTTTATTGTTCTTCTAGTGAATTTTTCAACCAAACAACTTTGGTTGAGCAGTTGCAATTTGTTGAGAAATGTTTTTTTGTTCCTGCTCAACCAAAGTTGCAACTGCTCAACCAAAGTTGTTTGGTTGAAAAATTCACTAGAAGA